>OX030948.1:93495167-93497667 GCA_943735915.1 Pherbina coryleti
ATTTAATTTTAATTAATTTTAATTTAATTTTATTTAATTTTAATTTATTTTAATTTAATTTTAATTTAATTTTAATTTAATTTTATTTTAATTTTAATTTAATTTTAATTTAATTTTAATTTAATTTTAATTTAATTTTAATTTAATTTTAATTTAATTTTAATTTAATTTTAATTTAATTTTATTTAATTTTAATTTAATTTTAATTTAATTTAATTTAATTTAATTTTAATTTAATTTTAATTTAATTTTAATTTAATTTTAATTTAATTTTAATTTAATTTTAATTTAATTTTATTTAATTTATTTTAATTTAATTTAATTTAATTTTAATTTAATTTTAATTTAATTTTAATTTTAATTTTAATTTAATTTAATTTAATTTTAATTTAATTTTAATTTAATTTTAATTTAATTTTAATTTAATTTTAATTTAATTTTAATTTAATTTTAATTTAATTTTAATTTAATTTTAATTTAATTTTAATTTAATTTTAATTTAATTTAATTTAATTTTAATTTAATTTTAATTTAATTTTAATTTATTTAATTTAATTTTAATTTAATTTTAATTTAATTTTAATTTAATTTTAATTTAATTTTAATTTAATTTTAATTTAATTTTAATTTAATTTTAATTAATTTTATTTAATTTTAATTTAATTTTAATTAATTTAATTTAATTTTAATTTAATTTTAATTTAATTTTAATTTAATTTTAATTTAATTTTAATTTAATTTTAATTTAATTTTAATTTAATTTTAATTTAATTTTAATTTAATTTTAATTTAATTTTAATTTAATTTTAATTTAATTTTAATTTAATTTTAATTTAATTTTAATTTAATTTTAATTTAATTTTATTTAATTTTAATTTAATTTTAATTTAATTTTAATTTAATTTTAATTTAATTTTAATTTAATTTTAATTTAATTTTAATTTAATTTTAATTTAATTTTAATTTAATTTTAATTTAATTTTAATTTAATTTTAATTTAATTTTAATTTAATTTTAATTTAATTTTAATTTAATTTTAATTTAATTTTAATTTAATTTTAATTTAATTTTAATTTAATTTTAATTTAATTTTAATTTAATTTTAATTTAATTTTAATTTAATTTTAATTTAATTTAATTTAATTTTAATTTAATTTTAATTTAATTTTAATTTAATTTTAATTTAATTTTAATTTAATTTTAATTTAATTTTAATTTAATTTTAATTTAATTTTAATTTAATTTTAATTTAATTTTAATTTAATTTTAATTTAATTTTAATTTAATTTTAATTTAATTTTAATTTAATTTTAATTTAATTTTAATTTAATTTTAATTTAATTTTAATTTAATTTTAATTTAATTTTAATTTAATTTTAATTTAATTTTAATTTAATTTTAATTTAATTTTAATTTAATTTAATTTAATTTTAATTTTAATTTTAATTTAATTTTATTTTAATTTAATTTAATTTAATTTTAATTTAATTTTAATTTAATTTTAATTTAATTTTAATTTAATTTTAATTTAATTTTAATTTAATTTTAATTTAATTTTAATTTAATTTTAATTTAATTTTAATTTAATTTTAATTTAATTTTAATTTAATTTTAATTTAATTTTAATTTAATTTTAATTTAATTTTAATTTAATTTTAATTTAATTTAATTTAATTTTAATTTAATTTTAATTTAATTTTAATTTAATTTTAATTTAATTTTAATTTAATTTTAATTTAATTTTAATTTAATTTTAATTTAATTTTAATTTAATTTTAATTTAATTTTAATTTAATTTTAATTTAATTTTAATTTAATTTTAATTTAATTTTAATTTAATTTAATTTTAATTTAATTTTAATTTAATTTTAATTTAATTTTAATTTAATTTTAATTTAATTTTAATTTAATTTTAATTTAATTTTAATTTAATTTTAATTTAATTTTAATTTAATTTTAATTTAGTTTTAATTTAATTTTAATTTAATTTTAATTTAATTTTAATTTAATTTTAATTTAATTTTAATTTAATTTTAATTTAATTTTAATTTAATTTTAATTTAATTTTAATTTAATTTTAATTTAATTTTAATTTAATTTTAATTTTAATTTAATTTTAATTTAAATTTAATTTAAATTTAATTTTAATTTTAATTTAAATTTAATTTTAATTAAATTTAAATTTAATTTAAATTTAATTTTAATTTAATTTTAATTTAATTTTAATTTAATTTTAATTTAATTTTAATTTAATTTTAATTTAATTTTAATTTATTTTTAATATAATTTTAATTTAATTTTAATTTAATTTTAATTTAATTTTAATTTTAATTTTAATTTAATTTTAATTTAATTTTAATTTTAATTTAATTTTAATTTTAATTTTAATTTTAATTTTAATTTTAATTTTAATTTTAATTTTAATTTTAATTTAATTTTTATTTTAATTTAATTTTTATTTAATTTTAATTTAATTTTAATTTAATTTTAATTTAATTGT
>OX030948.1:93502667-93735487 GCA_943735915.1 Pherbina coryleti
TTTTCAAGCACGTTTAACAAGATTATAAAGAACGTAAAATCGAAACAAAAATAACAAGCGAGGAACTAATTCAAATTCTTAAGGAAGAATCATCTCTAGACTTCAACATATTTAGCTGAAATATTTTTGGAAACAATCCTTCAGAGGGGAAAAAGGACTGCGCCTGGAATATAGAACTGCATTAACTTATAACCAAGGACGACACAGATTTGGCCTCTGAGTATATCATTTCGATTGCAAAATGCAAAACAATACTAAGTTTTAATTATGTACTTTATCACATACATATTCAATCTACAATATTATATAATAGGAAAGTTTTGTTTAATATCAAATAACAAGCATTATATAACACATTGACAATATATTAGACTTTTAATCTGTAAAACGAAATTTTTTCATTATCTAAAAAAAAAAATATATTTTTTAATATGTCGTGGTGGAAGAAAACGCTTAGCGCGATACTAATAGCCGTGTCTGGTTACGAGGTTGGAAAAGACAGACAAGGTGAAAAAGTAGAGAAGTTAGCTGAAAAAATTAACCAGCATAGGGAAACAGTTATAAACCACAACGAATCAGGAATGAATATTTCACACGTTATTATTATTATTGTCATGTTATTAACAATCACAGTTCTGTACTCATTAATAAAAACTTATTTCAAATACAAACACAATAGAATAACGGCTGCACCGCCAAGAATTTAAAATCGTAAACTTTATGTCGATTTTGCAAAAACCATAAATGACAAGTCCTGTCACATGGAGGGACATAACAGACAAACTTAGAAGCATTAAGGCAGAATTTGACAGATCGTACAAATGCCTGAATAGGACACCAGCACCCTCTAAACACACTCAAATAAAACACTTAAACACACTAGTTTATCAGCAAAATACGATCACAGGCCTCAGCAAGACAGTCTACCCATTCTTAAGCGTCAATCACCAGGACGAATTCATAAAATTTTTTCTTCAATCAAAACAAGACTAGAAGCAATTTTTAGACATTTAGAAATTAGGGACAGAGTACCAAAAGAGATAAACAAATTCATAATAATTAATTTCCAAGATGAAGGAGGAGAAACATCAGACGAAGAAGTAGGGAAAAAGGACAGAGAAACATCAGACGAAGAAGTAGAAAAAACTAACACAATGACCACTACTCCCGTAGAATTTATAAATTTGGCTACAAAGCTGTTGCCAGAGTTTGATGGCAAAGCTGAAAATTTGACCAAATTCATTAATGCACTGGACATACTAGACTCGATCAAAGGAAGTAACGAAAGCATTGCAATTTCATTGATCAAAACCAAACTCAACCAAACAGCGAGCAGGTTATTGACCAATGAAGCAACAATCAGGGAAATAAAAAGCGCACTGACCGAAAAGCGCTAATGTGAAACACGAGTCGTCACAAAGTATAGCAGTCAAATTGTTGAGCGTAAAACAACAAAACAAGACTGACGGCGATTTCGCGAAGGAAATTGAATCCCTTGCACAACAGCTAGAGTTCGCTTACATTTCTGATGGAATGTCGTCAGCGTTGGCAAGAAACTTCTCAGCGCAGTCGGCAGCCAAAGCAATAAGAACAAATGCAAGGTCTGATGAAGTAAAAATGTTAATGAAGGCAGGTCAGTTTGCAACGGTTAGTGACGCAGTCACCAAATTCATTGAGTTAGGAGCTGAAAGCACAGGCACCCTTCAGGTGAACTATATAAATAACTCATACAGGGGGAACAATTCCAACAGGAGAAATAATTCATTTAGAGGAAATAATTCTTACAGAGGTAATCGAAACTACAGAAACTATTACCAAAGTAATCGGGGTAGAAACCACAGTAACTATAACAACCATAATAACGGTAATAGTAACCCTAACAGAAACAACAATAATAATAATAACTATAGGGGCCGTAATAACCCAAACAGAAATGTACGCTACACGGAAGCGTCGGAAAACGCAGAGCACCCCCAGAATGCCCAACTGGGGAGTGCGTTAAATTAAACACTGCGAACTTATTAAACATCAATTTGTCATCTAGTAACTTTGTCACTATAAATTCCTCACTAAATGACTACGAGTCCACCTTTTTAATAGACACAGGGTCGGAAATAAGTATTTACAAAACATCAACAAATTACCAAATTCAAATAAATAAAAATCATATCTACAATTTAAAAGGCATAGGAAATGGTACCATAAAAACTTTAGGTGCCACTACAGCAACACTTTATATAAACAACTCAGAAATCATTCATAATTTCCAAATAGTAGATGAAAATTTTCCAATCCCTTGCGATGGTATTATAGGGTTAGACTTCATAAAACAATTCAATTGTTTATTAGATTACAAGCATAATGGTCCAAGTCTATTGATATTACGACCAAACTCTCTAAAAGGTCACTTGGAGATAGAAATTTCAGAATCACCCACAAAGGAAATACTTAGTTTACCGGCAAGAGCGGAAGTAATTAGGAAGATCCACATAGTTGCAACCGCAGAAAATATATTAATCCCAAGCTAAGAGTTAGAAGAAGGCATAATAATAGGAAATACAATAGTTAACACGAGGAATCCATATGTCAGGATAATAAATACAACAGATAATAACGTTTTTCTTAAACAAAATAAGATCAAAACAGAATCCTTAGATGACTACAATGTGGTTAACATCAGCAAAACAATCGATACTGAGGAGAGAAGGCACACTATATTAAGTAAATTAACCCAAAACTGTCCTTTATATCACCGAGATAAATTACTAAAATTATGCTCAGACTATTCAGATGTATTCGCTTTAGAGACTGACCCCTGTACTGTTAACAATTTTTATAGACAAAAATTGCATTTGAAAGACGAGACACCAGTCTACATTAAAAACTATAGATTGCCACATAATCATAAACCCGAAATCAAAAAACATATAGACAAGTTAATTAAAGATGACATAGTTGAACCTTCAGTATCGGAATATAATAGCCCAATTCTTCTTGTACCTAAGAAATCCTTACCAAATTCATCAGAAAAAAAATGGAGATTAGTAATAGACTATAGACAGGTTAACAAAAAACTAGCGTCAGACAAATACCCACTTCCAAGAATCGATGATATTCTCGATCAATTGGGTCGTGCCAAATATTTTTCCTGTCTGGATTTAATCTCTGGTTTTCATCAAATAGAACTAGAGGAGAATTCAAGAAACATAACATCTTTGTCATCCGATCAAGAATCATTTAGATTCAAGCGTTTACCATTTGGATTAAAAATTGCGCCCAACTCATTCCAACGAATGATGAATATTGCATTTTCCGGCCTTAAGCCGAATAAAACGTTCATTTATATGGATGACTTAATAGTTGTAGGCTGCTCGGAAAATCACATGCTTGAAAATTTAAAATCAGTTTTCGATGTTTGTAGAGCCACAAATCTTAAACTTCACCCAGATAAATGCAAATTCTTTGACTCCCAAGTAACATTTCTAGGACACAAATGCACGGATCAGGGAATCTTACCAGACGAATCAAAATTCGATGAAATTCTTTCCTACCCAAGACCGACAAATGCCGATGAATGCAAAAGATTTGTAGCATTCGTTAATTACTATAGAAGATTCATACCGAATTTTGCTAATCATTCAACACATATCACCAAATTAACGGGAAAGAAAACTCCATTCATCTGGACAACCGATTGTGAAAATGCATTTGAATACCTAAGAAATTCTTTACTATCACCTGAAATACTTCAATATCCAGATTTTGAAAAACCATTCTGTATCACCACCGATGCAAGCAAAATAGCTTGTGGTGCCGTATTGAGTCAGGATTATAATGGTACACAATTACCTATTGCCTTCGCGTCGAAAGCATTCACTAAAGGGGAAGCCAACAAGTCAGTTATAGAACAAGAACTTACGGCAATCCATTGGGCCATAGATTTCTTCAAGCCGTACATTTATGGTACTAAATTCTTAATAAAAAGTGATCACAAACCGCTAACATACCTCTTTGCAATGAAGAATCCTTCCTCCAAATTGACAAGAATGAGACTCGACCTCGAGGAATTCGACTTTGAAATTGAATATATTAAAGGTAGGGACAATTGCGGCGCGGATGCTCTATCTCGCATTGATTTTGGGCAAATTAAGCGACTCAAAGAAGAAAACTCTGCCATGATACAAGTAATCACAAAGTCCAAATCCAAGGATACAACCCCTAACACCAAGACCACCGAAAAACAAAAAGACAACATACAACACGTATACAATACTATTACAAATCAAGAAGTGAAAAAATTACCTCGCCTCACACTTAGGTGCACCACTAATGGAAAATTAACAGAATCCTCGAAATTAGTATTACTCCATGGAAAGAAAGAAATATTTAAATTTGATGCTAAAGATATTATTGCTTATGAGAAAATTGCGCTAGAGCAATTCTTTCTCAAACTTGAAAAAGCAGTTGGTAATAATAACTTTACAGGCATAAAGATAGCTATCAATGACAATTTGTTTAAACATATAGATATAGAGGAATTCAAAAAGGTAGGCAACAAAACTTTAAAGAAGGTAATAATTGGAATAACACCACAAATAACCAAAATCACTTCACAAAAGCAAAAAGTAGAACTTCTGGAAAAATATCATGATGACCCTGTATTTGGAGGCCACCCAGGTGTCACACGATTGTTATCAAAAATTAGACGACAGTATACATGGAAAAACATGGCTTCAGACGTGAAGTCTTATGTTAAAAATTGTGAAAGCTGTAATAAAAACAAGTCGGGTAAAAATAAAACAGAGCCTTTTATTATAACAAACACACCAGCAACCGCTTTTGACATCGTTCAAATCGATACTGTAGGCCCTCTTCCCAGATCATTCAACGGGAACGAATACGCTCTTACAATAATTTGCGATTTATCAAAGTTTCTCATAACTGTAGCAATACCTAGTAAAGCAGCTAATATAGTAGCCAAAGCAATAGTAGAAAACTGCATTTTAGTTCACGGACCCATTAAACGCATACTAACAGACATGGGTACCGAATACAAGAATCAACTTTTCGAGGAAATATGTAAACTACTGAAGATAGAAAATAAAACAAGCACTCCATATCACCACCAAACACTAGGTACAGTAGAACGTTCACATAGAACATTTAATGAATACATAAGGTCCTATATTTCAATAAATAAACTAGACTGGGACCACTGGCTCAAATATTTCACGTATTGCTATAATACGCCGCCATCAACAACCCATGGCTATACACCATTTGAGCTAGTTTACGGTAAAACTACCACACCTTACGACTTCACATTAAACGGTAAAGTTGATCCAATCTACAATATAGATGACTACAAATCAGAATTAAAATTTAAACTACAGACAGCTCAAAAACGAGCGAAAGATTTACTAGAGAAAACAAAGGTAAAAACAAAGGAAAATTACGATAAAAAAGCAAATCCACAAAGTATTCTAGCAAACAGCACGGTCTACCTAAAGGATGAAGCCGGCCACAAGCTGGACAGCATCTTTAAAGGCCCATATAAAGTTATAGAAACAGACACTCAGGGTAATTGCAAAATCGATATAAACTCAAAAACAACCATTGTACATAAAAACAGATTAAAATTAGCATAGTAAACTTTTAAAAAAACGTATTTTAAGACTATCCTGGCCAGGACTAATACATTAATACCTAGATTAAAATTACTAATTGTTAACGGCAAATACATAAATATTATATACAATTAAAAAAAAAAAAAAAAAAAAAAAAAAAAAAAAAAACCTATACCACACTACTATCATAAGGAAAATGTAAAAAACATATATATATAAATACTTAAAATTCACAAATACAAACTATGTAAATTTTCCAAATTGAATCTTTTACAATAAGGTCAAAATAAAAATATACACAAGAAACCGAAAATCTTTTTACAAATTACATATACAAGTAAACTAAACAACAAAATACATTTGACACCCCAAGCAAAATTCCATTGTACAGCATGATCATTCAAATCGTCTCTATTTGTATGATCACGCTTTCCAAACCGGGGAAGGTGTAGTGACTTTAGTCAAATGTAGGTCAGCGTGGAAACAATAACCAAGTGATAAGCCAAACGGACATATGACCCTTCTCGGGTTATTGCTCCCTTTTACACTCATTCTTTTATTGCATTTTATTGCAACAAATGCGACGACATATGATCGCCGGACAAACCCAAATAGAAAGTCCAAAAGACAAATTGAAACCGAAATAGTTTGATACATTTCCCAAATGTGTTAATCACCGCCTGGTTATTGTTTTCAACGTTATATAAATAGAAGTAAGTAGAAGTAAGTAGTCAGTTAGACATAAATTATTAAACTGTAAAATATGATTTCTCATAGTTAGACATAAATTATATAATAAATCATAACTTGTGCTTAAACTGTAAAATATGATTTCTCATTGTTAGACATAAATAAAACAACAAAACATAACATTAGTTTTAGTTTTTATTTTAATTTTAATTTTAATTTTAATTTTAATTTTAATTTTAATTTTAATTTTAATTTTAATTTTTTCATTGAGAAATAATAAAAGATAAAATCAAATAAATTGAAAAATATTTCAAAAATTGAAAAAAGAAAACTTCTTTTAATTTAAAATATTGAAATACTTTTATAATGGTCAATGAGAACACAAGCGCTGTGTTTCACAGAAAACCTTCTGACAATATCCATCGTACTAGCATCCCCATTTCGGATTTTGAAAATAATGTTCCTGTTGCTTATATTTCGGAGAGCTCTGGTCAAAATGGCATTAAGGAAAATAATGAAGCATCCTCATGTTTACTTCCATCTTCACAAAATGTTTACTGGTTTGGCGAACAGAATCCTAATACACCCATGATACAAGACTGCAACGAGGAAGAGTTTTAACTTATCCAACAAAAGCGCATGAAGCGTTCAAATGGTGGCAAAATCAAGGACTTTGATGTCAGTAATTTGAGTAAGCTAGCTTTAAGGAATAGTCCTTCTAGTCAAAATAGATTTGCTATTTTAGGCGACCTTAATGTTGAAAGTAATTCTTTACCTAAAAATATGCAATCTTTCAAAACTGTAAAAAATGCAGGTAAAAATGGGGCTGCACATAAAACCATAACCTTTTGTCCCCTATTTTCTTAAAAAATGTTAATATTAAAAATTTAGTGGAACAACTTAATTCAAAGATTCCTAAAATAAACTTTAAAATTGCTAACAAAAATAACTATAAAAGAAAACTCTACATAGAGGACATTTCTACTCATGTAGAAATGATGACACTACTTAGAGAGCAAGGTATAGATTCTTACTCATTCACCCCACCAGATCTTAAGCATATGAGCTTCATTTTGAGAGGCCTTTATTTTCAAACAACTACAGATGATATTAAAACAGCTTTAGAAAACCAGCTTCCAGGAATTTGTGGCAAAGTTACAAAATTTACAACTCCTTTTTCTATTCGGAATAATTTAGACACAGGACTTTTTCTGGTAACTCTTTTCATTGGAAAAAAATTGGGTGATATAAAAAAATTGCGTTACTTTTTTAATCAGTCCATTTCCTGGGAAGCTCAAAAGTCAAATTCTAAAGAAATAAGTGCAAGAGATGCCAATTTTGGGGACACAGCGCTCGCAACTGCAACCGACCATATTCTTGCGTAAAATGCGACCAGTTGCATCAACCAGGTGAATGTTTGCTTAAAAAAAATAGCAATTCAACTCCATTCTGCATAAATTGCCACCAATCTGGCCATCCAGCAAATTATAGAGGCTGTCCTTTTTTTAAAGCTTACAAGCAAAAAATAAAAAATAGTCTCTCTGCTGCAAAAGAAAGGAAACATAAAGCTTTAAATGCAAACATTGCATTAAATAAAACAAATTTAGTAACTCCAAATAAGTCTTTTGCAAGCAATTTTTATAATAAAAATATCTCAAACAATAATATTGCAAGTTTTCCTTCAAAACCTTCATATACATATAGAAACATTTTTAAAAATGGCACATATTTTTTGCCCAGAACCAATTACACTAGACTCGAAAATTAAGAATTTTATGCAAAATTTTCAAAAACTATCCCAAGAAAAAGCTAAAGAAGAAGATCTCAATCTATTTAAAGAAGTAAAATAAAATTATGGCCCATAAATCTTTGAACCTGCTAACATTTAATACAAGATCATTGATCGAATCAAGTCGCAAAATTGAGCTGTTAAAAATTTTGGAAGACAATAATATTGACATTGCTTTCATTCAAGAAACGCATTTATCAAAAAAAGTTCGTATATTTATTGAGAACTATAATTTTATCAGAGACAATTCATCCCAAGGTGTCGGAATAGCAATCAAAGCAAATTATAAATATACCACTTTATTTATCCCAAATTTAAAATTTCCAAATTGTTTTGTGCAAATTATTCTAACATCTAATAGTGTGACCTAAACTTTTTTATTAGGTAGTATATATTTTCCATGTAATTTTTCGAATGTTGATTTATACGACGGCTTAGTTAAAATTAATAATTTTCCAAAAAACTTTGATGGCTCAATCATAGGTGGAGATCTTAATTCAAGAAATCAGGCTTGGGGTAATAGTATTGATAACCTGAATGTAAAAGCTTTATAAAGCTGGCTCCAGGATTTTTCGCTAGACTTTAGCAAAATTTGTGACACTAATCCATCATTTCCAAACGGTTCGTCTTTTCTCGATAATTTCCTAATAAGTTCAAATTTAATTGACACTAACTTTAGTATTTCTAGTTTACCAACCTTTTCCGACCATTTTACCCTTAAACTAAAACTTAGCCTATTAAATTGCAACTTTGTCCTCAAACAGCCGCGTTAAATCATTTCTTTTAAAAAAACCATTTGGAAAGATTTTCAATCTGATTTAGACATTACTATTGCTCAATTTTCGCCTCCATCAGATTGTAATTTATACAACAATAAAATTAACAGTTTAATTGAAAGCTTTACGAAAAACCTAAAAATATTGTTTTGCTTGAAAACATTAAAAAACTTTTTAAAATTAAATACTTATGGCAAAAAAAATTACAAAGATTCTTCATAGAAATTTTAACAGAAGAAATCCAGAATACCAATTACTATCAACATAAATTCAACTTTTAAACACAATTATCAAGGAACAAATCGAAATTAACCAGGCAAGGGAATTTAACGCCAGACTTGAAAAGATTAATGCCTACAATCAAATTTATAGTATAATTGGCAGGAAAAAGAGTTGCAGCTGTGATAAAATAAGTGTGAATGAAGAAATAATCTTACTTACTTACTTATCTGGCGCTTACAACCGTATGTCGGTTTTGGCCTCGTATAAGAAATTGCGCCAGCCATTTCTGTTTTGCGCTTCCTGGCGCCAGTTAGAAACACCAAGCGTGGTCAGGTTATCCATCACCTGATCCTTCCAATGAAGATGTGGGCGTCCTCTTCTGCGTTGACCACCACCAGGCACCGAATCGAATATTTTTTTCGCTGGAGCGTCGTTTTCCATTCGCTCAACATGACCTAGCCAGCGGAGCCGCTCGATTTTAATGCGCTTAACTATGTCGATGTCAGCGTACAGCTCATACAGCTCGTGGTTCCATCGAACTCGGTACTCGCCATTGACGCAGATTTGACCGAAGATCTTACGAAGGATCTTTCTCTCCAAGACTCCCAAAGTCTTTTCATCAGAACTGCTCAACGTCCATGTTTGTGCTGCATATAATAGGACGGGCATGATTAGTGACTTATAGAGCGTGAGTTTTGTTCTTCGATAGAGGGCTCTGCTTCTCAATTGCCTAATTAGCCCAAAGTAACACCTGTTGGCAAGGGTTATCCTTAATTTTATCTCAATACTGACATCGTTGAAAGAGCTAATGCTGGATCCCAGGTAGACGAAGTCCATAACAACCTCGAAGGAGATGTTGTCAACAGTGACGTGGTTTCCAAGACGCTGGGACTGTTTATTTGTTGACACTAGGTATTTTGTCTTATCTGCGTTCACTGCAAGACTTGACACTTCAACTCGACTCTTTCGCTAATCTGGAGAATGCTGCACTGACTTCGCGCGTATTATGACCAATAATATCGATATCATTAGCATATGCCAGCAGCGTACTACTTTTGTAGAATATAGTGCCACTGTATCTCAAATCAGCAGGTCGCATGATCTTCTCCATCATCAGGTTGAAAAAGTCACAGGATAAGGAATCACCTTGCCTGAAACCTCGTTTGGTATCGAATGGAGGAGTGAGATGCTTCCCAATCTTAACTGTGCTGTTGGTGTTGCTCAGTGTCATTCTGCAAAGGCGGATGAGCTTTGCAGGAATACCAAATTCAGACATGGTGGAGTAAAGATGATTCCTTATTGGACTGTCGAAGGCTGCTTTGTAATCGACAAAAAGATGGTGTGTGTCGATCTGTTTTTCTAGGGTCTTCTCCAAGATTTGTCGTAGCGTAAATATCTGGTCTATGGTGGATTTGCCAGGTCTGAAGCCACACTGATAAGGTCCAACCAGCTGGTTTACGATGGGCTTCAGTCTTTCACATAGTACTCTCGACAGGACCTTATATGCGATATTAAGCAGAGCTGGGCGATAAGAATTACAGATGTAATTGATTACGGTAAGGATTACGATTATTTTAATCCTAATTTCAAAAATTGTTAAATTAGGATTACTGTAATCGTTCATCGAGTGATCTCAAATTACGAATGCAGTAATCGTAATTTCAAAAAAGTTTAAATTACAATTACTGTAATCGTAATCTAAGCTCATTCGATGAACGATTACTGTAATTGTAATCTCATGTTTTTTTTGTAAGGATTACAGTAATCGATTGCAAGGATTACTTTTATTTACTAGTATTATAAATCACTATTGTTTATTTTTTTTATATATGTAAAACTATTGCAATGCGGAAAAATGATTAACAAGTTAAGCCTACCATCAATGCAATACATTAAATGTTTTCAATGAAACCAAAATGACAAAAAAAGACAACAACAAAAAAATGTTAATGCTGAATGTTTATGGTGATAAGAATCCCCATTGTATAAGTTTATACTCTAAAATATTAACAAAACTCAATATTAGCTTAATTAGTTACTGTAATAAATAGTCACTACACAACAGCAGCTGATGTGTTGCTAAGCGCATGGTAAGTATTGCATATTTGAGAAAGCCGATGCACATGCTGATTGAATTTATTTATAGCATAACCGGTTTTTACAACTGATCAGCAATGTTCAAAAATTTTTGCATATGATGGATCTATTGCAATGAACCAATTCATTAAAAAGTAAGTTTTGTTTTGTGATAGAGGAGAGAACTCAGCGGGAATTTTCAGCAACTGAAGTTTATTAATTTTGTGAAAATATTTCAATAATTTCGTTTAAAGTATTTTGTGAATGATTCATAGTGTGTTTAAGTTGTGTTAATTTGTGAATAGTAATTATATTTGTGACTTTAACTTTTTATGTGAATATAAAGTGTATTTGAAAGTGTAAAGTAAAAGAAGTAGTGTATTGCGAGCTAAAAACAGTCAGGAAAAGTTTTGAAAAAAGCACTGCGATGAGTTTTCCAAATTTCCTTTCTACCGAAGAGTCAGATTTTTCTGCAGATGATGAAATAATGGACCCCGACTTTTCGTTAAATACCCACAGCAAGAAACGAAAACATGATGACATGTATAATAAATAGTCCACGTCGTCATGCTCTTTCCGACTTTTCCTTCGAGAAATTAGTATTATTAAAAGCTAATAATGAAGTCATTTAATAATTGAATACACAATGTGCATTTTATCGCCTAATAAACTATTTTTTCCTTGTTTCTAATGTACAAATTTTTATATTGTTAATATTGAAGTTATTTATTAATTTGTGTAATATGTTGTTTCGTATAGAAATGTTGTAAAATTATGTTGTAAAATAAAACTACAAAAAAGTACATTTTCTCTCATTAAAACACACTTTATATAAAAAGCAGTGGTTTTCAATTGCATTAATTGAAGTTGTAATTTTAATTAGTAATCCTTGCAATCGATTACTGTAATCCTTATGAAAAAAACATGGGATTACAATTACAGTAATCGTTCATCGAATGAGCTAAGATTACGATTGCAGTAATTGTAATTTCAAATTTTTTAAAATTACAATTACTGCAATCGTAATCTAACATCGTTCGATGGAGGATTACTTAAATCGTAATCCCATTTTTTTTTTTTTAAGATTACTACAATCGTAATCATAAAGTAATCGTAATCCTTATCGCCCAGCTCTGATATTAAGAAGACTTATCCCACAGTAGTTGGCGCAAATTGTGGGATCGCCTTTCTTGTGGATTGGGCAGAGCACACTGAGCATGGTCGGGCAGCGGAACTTCAACGCTGTCGTCCAAAATTGGGGATTCCGGGATATCATCTCTATTTTTGTTGGGATTGTTGTCGTTGCGCCATTCAGAAACCTAGAGAAGTGTTCCCTCCACATTATCAGTGTACTCTGGATACCTGTCACTAGATTCCCGTTTTCATCCTTGCAGGAAGAGGTCCCGGTCTTGAAACCATCGGCCAGGCGTCTTATTTTTTCGATAAATTTTCGGACCACATTCCTGTGAGGCGTCTTTTTCTTCAGTGTCGTCGCCACACTCCTGGTCATGCCACTGGTTTCGCCAAGGGCGGTGATAGCCAATCACCTCTTCGGTAGCCGTACGCATAGAGTGGGAGATATGATTCCACTGCACGCATATATCGTCAATCGGAGGAGTGCGTTCTTGAAGCAGGAGTGAGAGTCGAGTAGCGAAGTCTTCGGCTGTTCGTTTTGATTGCAGCTTTTCGAACTCTAGCTTTCTCTGTGCTGGATTGCGCGCATTCTTCGTTGCGCATAGACGTGTACGGATCTTGGCTGCGACAAGATAATGATCCGAGTCTATATTGGCATAACGGATCGTGCGTACACCTAAAACACTGGAAGAGTGCCTTCCGTCAATCAAAACATGATCAATTTGGTTGCGCGTCTTTTGATCAGGAGACATCCAAGTGGCTTTATGAATATTGAGATGCTTGAATCTAGTGCTACTAACAACCATGTTTCGCGCTGCGGCAAAGTCAATCAGCCTCATTCCATTTTCGGGGGTATTGTCGTGGAGGCTGAACTTTCCGACTGTCGGACCAAAGATATTTTCTATTCCCATCTCTGCGTTGAAGTCACCAAGCACGATTTTTATGTCGTGGCGGGGGCTGCGCTCTTCAAAGCGCTCGTAGAAGCTGTCTTTGGTCTCATCGTCTTTGTCCTCTGTCGGAGCATACGCGCATATCAGGCTTATATAGAAAAATTTTGCCTTGAAACGGATTATGGCAAGTCGCTCGTTCACAGGTGTTAATCGCAGGACATGATGCCGTAGTCTCTTGTTAACCACGAATCCGCATCCAAACTCGTGCTTCTCCGCATGGCCGCTGTAGTAGATATCACAGGATGCTTGCCGTAAGCAACCCTGTCCCTTCCATCTCATTTCTTGGATTGCAGTCTTCATTTCGTTACACGATAGAGAAGAAAGATATGTTTTACAGTAGAGAGAATGAGAGAGATACACATAGTATAAAAGACTTAAAAAATTAAACTCAAGATTGCATAGACGACGCTCTATCCGACGAGCTAAACTCTTCATACAATAATTCACTCTATATACCAATTAATCGTGGCGTCCGTGGCGTAGTTGGTTAAAGTGCGTGGCCGCTATGTCAAAGAACCTGGAGACCCTGGAAACTACTTTTGCTGTAGATGCCCAGCGGGAAAATAAAAAGCGTTCTTAGAAATAGCGCTTTTTATGCGCATTTTTGGTATGCTTTGAGGATGTGCTTTTCAGAGTTCAGAGTTGTGGAGCTCATATTTTTATACACATTTTGTTCATAACAAAAACAGCTGGGAAATAGCAGAGCGGTAAGACATTTGATTGTAATGTCAGTGGTCCGAGTTCAATCCTAGCATCTTATAAAATTTTCTCGCTTTGTTTTTTGTTTTTTTTAAAGAGCTTTTTAACTATTTGTTTGTTAAGAAGCGCTTTCATCCTAGGATATCCAATATAAATTTTAATATGAATTTGGTTTACTTAAAAAGCGCTTCAGATGTGTGAAGGCGTTATGGCAGAAGCGCTTGTTTAGTGCTTTTGAAGCGCTTTGATTACCGCTGGGTGGCAAAAGCCGCAGATTGTGTGCTGATTGCGATCTATGTGTGGTAGACAGGGGGGTTGCCATGACTCGGGTAGAAGACAGAAAGATTCAGCGAAGCAGAAGTGAATAAGAGAGTTGCCCTGAGCGCATTATGATTTTCGCAAAGTAGACTCTCATACTAGGGCTGCCATGCCAATATTTTTATAATACCAACGTTGGTATATCTTTAATTCAATAATTAATATAATTATAATTAATATAAATATATAAATTAATATAACCTCTATGAATTTTGCTCATATTACACATATTATATTATTATTCATAATATTGCGATATAAAATTATATAGAAACCCAAATTCATGAAGCATATACTGTCGCCCATGACGCCAACTTGAGACTGTGCGCAATAAAAGTTGGAATACGTTCTTTCAATAGATAACTATTTTATACATATTGTAGTTATATAATTTTATATCGAAATATTATTAATAATAGTAAGTATAATATGTTTGATATAAGTAATATTAATACGTACATATGTTGAATTAAAAATATATCAAGTTGTATTCTGTATTCACATTTATATGTAAATACGTCGCAAATTGGTTATCGAATTAATTGCTTTTCAGCCATAGCTAAATAAACAGAATATTTTTTATAAAAACTTTTAATTGTATTTCTTTTGTTTAAAAAGCTGTCTTTGCCTTTAAGGTTCGATTATGCAATCGTAAAGCAACGCAACGTAACGTGACTTAGAGTTCTATCTTATGAAAAATACGTGTAAGTGTTTAGTGAAATCGTGACTTAACCTAGCGCAGCGATGGGTTCTATTCCAGATAGAACTCTACGCCACGTTACGTTGCGTAGCTTTATGATTGCATAATCGAGCCTTTACACTAAAATGGTTATTATTCTAGAAGAGAAAGAGTGTATACAAAGAAGAAGTTTCACTTCTTTACTGTATACACGGTATACTGTATCTTTTTTTTATCTGTATTCTTTTGCGTTTCATTGAAATTGTTTTTTTTTTACGTGGTGGGCTTCAAACTCGACGCACAACCTTTTAAAGGCAGGTAGCCCGCCCCTCAGATTAGCCGTCAAAATAACAGTTGCCAGTTTCCCGTTTCTAGAGGACATCACGTAGAGGTTTAAGTCGACTTGAGACGATTTCGACGTGGATAATGCTGGCTTCGCCAGGTTGATGCAGTCAGACACGTTGCCATGTGAAGATCGCCCTCCTCTTTACATCGTTACAAATGAATCAATAAAAATAAAAAATAAAAATAAATAACCTTGAATGACCACGAAAAGAACTACTCCACTGTAGAAAAAGAACTGTTGGCTATAGTCTGGGAAGTAGAATATTAGTGGCCTTATATTTTTGGAGGGGAATTTAACTTACAAACAGATCACCAACCTCTTAAGTGGTAGCAGTCAAAAAATTCCGACAAAGATATAAACCCTAGGCTTCAACGTTGGCTAGATAAATTAGGGGAAATACGATGCAAAAATTGATTATATTAAAGGCAAGGAAAACAAAGTGATTTCTAAGCCGAATCAATTATGAATTGAACTGAACAATATATCGAACTCTAAACGACATGTTAGAAATAAAAGTTTAACTTAAGAGAATAAACAGTTTCCCGATAACTATGAGGAAATAAATGCCCCAGATGACGTAAGTTGTTTTTTTTTTCTTTCAATTAGTCTTGGATTAAAGAATATATGGATACACTTAAACTCGACAAATTTAAGAAGCACTTGTCATGATCACATACAATCTTAAAATACATTAAGCGAAAAGGAAAGAAATTATCTGTTTACTATTATGTTCGACAATCATTGGGGTAATACTGAAATCGAAAGAAAACTGTTAAGCAAAGAGTTAAAAATAAAAATCCATGCTATAGAAAAATTTGTCATAGATGGTATCACTACATACACTCACACTATCGTTGATAGTGACAGGGTAACCCAAACTCAGCTGAACTATAAGGACCCAAATACGATACATATAATTAATAATGGAAGGGATCATTTTAACGCTGTTCTTAAAAGAAAAAAAAAACAAATAAGGGAGACAGATCTGCAGCAAAGTGAAAATCTCGATAACATGAGCACAACTGCAACAATACATTCGCAAATAGAGGAGCAAAATTATCACTTTCCGTTTCTTGACACTGTCGTGAACCGTTTTAAAATACAAAGGATTTTCAAAGAATTTAAAAGTTCTGAGTGTGAGGTGATTTTTAAAAACAAACGGATTTTTATTGAAAAAGTAACCTTGATAACGGAAATGTTGAAAACATAATATGAAGACATGGTGACAAAGGGAAAATAGGTATATATACAGAGATGGACAACCATACTAACATTAGGCTTCAATAAATATTGATGAGATTATTTTCGGATATTACTAAGGTAAAATTTGTAAAATGCTCACAGCTTGCAAGCTAGGACACAGGATGAAAATGAATTGGAAAAATAAATATCTATCTTTCACAAATACAAAACTGGACACTCAGGTAATATACCCACATACAAAGGTATAAAATGTAAACTATACCACCCCCAACAACGGAAATTCATGAAATAATAAATAATTGCGATATTTTTACCTCCGAAAAATACGACAGAAAACCTATTAAG
Organism: Pherbina coryleti; assembly: GCA_943735915.1. Classification (NCBI taxonomy): domain Eukaryota; kingdom Metazoa; phylum Arthropoda; class Insecta; order Diptera; family Sciomyzidae; genus Pherbina; species Pherbina coryleti. The sequence continues at coordinate 93,519,522 of OX030948.1, forward strand.
AAAAAAGTCTTGGTAACAGAAAAACCGTCAACTACCAATGAAATTGTTAATGTTGATACTTACGTAAACAGTAAGTATTCGTTCAATGTTTTCATAGATAAGTTTTCGGAATGTTTAATATTTGAATTAAAATGTTCAGTTATTCAGCAGATTAGTAGTGTTCATGGGAATGTTTTTTCCAACTTAAGTACTCTTGCAATTAAACGCAATTACTCAAGGTTTGGGCTATGTACAAATCAAATTACGACAAGTCGAGATCGTAAATCAAACTTCTAGAATATGTTATAATCAGCATAAGTGAACTGAACTATATTTTAAATGAAATTTAAAAGCAATGTTAAAAATTCAGATCTGTACAACCGAGATATGATAGAAACAGAAATAAAAACCATAAAATCTATTACGCCAACTGAACCTACAAAAATATTAAAGGTGATTAGTCTTTGTAACGTAGAACAAAGAATAAATATGCAAAAATTTTAGACATAATTTTTTTATCTAAGTGCCATATTTCGCGGTGTTTTAAGTGGTTGAAGTTAAATTTTTCAACAATTTTTTGGTGCAAATTTTGCTTTAATAATTCCCATAAATTTTAAAAGGGTAATAAAAAAATTGATAAATCTACATTATAAAGACTAACCACCTTTAATATTTTTTTATAAAAGTTATAGAACAATGCATGTTTGAACCGTTTTTATCCCAATTTTGGGGCTTTAATTCAAAACCGACTGGCTAATTGCCACTAGCGGTACAAATTTTTTTTTTGCAGATCTTATTTTTTACTCTCATTCTTTATGAAAATGCGCGGGGAGCCAAGAAAAAAATGTTTGCAAATTTCATATATTTCATGGGTGCTCTAATAAACATAATAATAAAATATTAATACATTGCAAGTAGTGGAACGATTTACATCGTTACTTTTTATATAAGTCCTTAACAACTTGAGTTACACGGTACTTGTTTTAATTCTTATTCATATTTAATGAATATAATTTAAACATATTTTATTCGTTTACATTTTATTTTATTGGGAAGTGTGTACTTGTGTATTGGGGGACATTAAAAAAAGATAGCTTACACGCAAAAAATTCATTTGAATTGGATCCAAGTATAAAAGATTGAATATGAGCATCAAATTTAATTACATTGATTTGGTTTACAACAACAAAGGCAGTTTCCTCATAGGATATAATATCTTTAATTTCATAAATTTGTTCACTTTTTGCTAACAAGTGTCCAGTTTTATAAGTAATTTCGCGATACGAAACATTTTTTGAAAAGAGAAGAATATTGGAATCAACATTATTTTCAAATAATCAAAATAATTAAATTTTAAATTTTTCTAGCTTATGAAAATGTGTTTTCTCCTTAAAAAAATCCACTTGAATGTACTAAATTTGAAAATTTTAATTGTATTTTTGTGCCCTATGTTAAAAGTATGTTTTTTCTTGATGTTATGTTCCTGGCATATGTTTTTATTTCTCTATGCCAGGCTTCGACGCGCATACTCCAGAGTTGTTTAAGTGGGCAGGATTTTTTTATAGCTGTTACATAATGAAGGAAAAAATTATGTTTAGACTTATCACTGAATTACGTTAAATATTGTTGGTTATGGGTCTGAATTAGATTTCCTTATTTTAGTAATTTTGAATTGTTAAATGATGAAGTTAAAACTAGATCTGCTAGTTGAAGTAATGTAATAAAAAACAGCAAACTTTATTATCTATTGCATTTACATCACCTATCATGAGGGGTAAAAAAATACAAAACTCAAAATTTCTGTCATATTTAATTTAGAATTTTGAGTATTACTGATTTATTTCAGTTTCAAACGTGACTCTATTCATAGTTGACGTGTGCTCTCTTTGTCTATAGAAAAGAAATATTTCTTAAACTTTGTATAATAAAAATTATTTCTGAATACAAATATTAATATATATTAAAAACAATTTTTAAACGTCGGAACGACTTTAATTATAAAGGTGCTATGGCTCCTCCTAAAGAAAAACTATCCCTGATTGGAAATAGTGTTCCTCCACGTGGAGGTCAGTTCTATCAAAATTATTGGATGCCACTTGATGATTCAGATGCTGAATCTGACAATGAACAAAATAATGATTCTGAAGTTCCAAATGCTCAAGCACAAAAAGTGAAAATTCCTCAAATTAATATCATAAGCCATTGATTTTGTGCATAAAATGTTTGCTGAAAAAAAATATAAATGATTTCGTAAAAATATTTCCATTGGTGTTAAAGTTATTTGTCAAATCATTGAAAGTTTCAATTTAATAAAAACTATTCTAATTGAGAAGAACTGTCTGTTTTTCTCATGGCTTAAAAGAAGAGAAGCTCTTCAAAGTAGTGTTGTTTGGACTGTTTGATGACTCTTAATTATAAATGCAATGAAGTTAAAAAAAATAAAACTTACGATCATTATAATGACACTTTATATATTACAGACATACCCCTTCCCAGCGTTGCTTGGGAGTATAAATATGATATGAAAACATATTTTAAATAGAGACTCTAGAATCAAATATGTTTAATTCATTTTATTTTATTTGAGAATAATTCTTATTGAAACGTGTGGCGTCCGTGGCGTAGTTGGTTAAAGTGCGTGGCCTCTATGTCAACGAACTTGGAGACCCGGGTTCGAATCCCAGCAGCGACAGAGAATTATTTGAATTAAAATGATTTTTCTGTACGGCCACCACCTCTCTGCAAACAATGGCAACCTCAGAGAGTAATCAAAATGCCATGTAAAGCTTCTTGAGAATAAGAACATTTCGTTCATCGCCGTTCGGAGTCGGCGTTAAACCTGTAGGTCCGTTTCTCGGTCAATTGTGTACAAACTTAATAACACGCACAACACAATTGATCATAAGAAGCTAGGTCAAAGTCCTTTCAAGGGCTGAAATGTTATTTATTTATTTTATCTTATTGAAAAAAAAGAGTGGCTTCTTATTGAAATGAAAAGAGTTTCACATTAGTAAAATCAAAATAGAAACGATATATTGGACTTATGGCAACACTGCAGCAGACATTAACTGAGTGCAACTATCCACTCAAGATGGCAGCGCGGTGAGTTGTAGACCTCACCTTTCAGAGGTAGACCTTTCACCTCTCTCTCTCAATAAAGAGCTTAAGCTATTGTTTGCTGTTATATTGTGTTGATTATACATACTTAAGACAAATACAAATGCATAAATTCTTAAATAATTAAATAAAAAGTTTTACCAAAAACGTAGTACCCAGTAGCAGAGTCGCTTCTTATAACAATTGAATAGTGAAAGAATTATTAAAATCGGTTCAGCGGTTACCCCGTGATTGAACGATAAAAATCCGAGAGAACCCTTTTATATAATAGTATAAATATAGATTTATTTTGAAAATATATAAACTAAATGATTTGCGTACGAATGTAAAGTCACTGTTTCGTACAATTGTAAGGATGGGAATACCAAACAAAATTTAAAAATAAGCCTGTGCAATGCCATAATAGCATGGCTATTATCAGAGGCGCAACCAGGAATTTGTTTTGGGGGGGTTTAATAACTACACAGAAAAAAAAAATGTTTTAAAATTGACGACAATTGTTATTAATTTGACGAATTTTGTGTTTAAAAAATAGCTTGCAACAAATTTCGTCAAAGTAAGGGCAAATGTGTTTAAAACTTTTGAAAAACATATGAAAAAAAGTAAATTTCGAACACATTTTTTGAACACATTGTGTTTAATTTTAAGCTAACATTTTTTTTCAGTGTATAAAAGAAAATGTACGTAACTATGGCGGCTATGGTGTAATGAGTCCAAATATTGCACTCATAACGTTTATTCTACCACAATGGCAGCAAACATAAGGGGGCATATAGGTTACAAATTTTAAAAAACCCGACCGATTTTGTAACCTCGAAAATCGATTTATTTTTGAAATGGAAGCCATTTTGTTTTTTTTTCGGAGGAAAAAAATTATCCTTCTTCAGGCGATAGCCACTTAAACAAGGATTAATTTGATTTTTTTTAATTTTTCCTCAGATGTTCCATACTGGTTATATCCTGCACACCGTCATATTTTTGCTTGGAGTTATCAAGTTACGTCAAAAACCGCTTTAAAAATTCTGAAACAAATTTGTTTTGTATTCTTTAAATGTTAAATGTTAATAAATATGTGTGCAAAATTTCAGAACGATATCTTTTTTCCTTCTATGAAAACAAAAAACCCGAAAAAAAATTTTTTTTTTAAAAAGTTTGTAACCCCAAGCCCCCATAATGATAAAATTTTTATAAATAAATATGTTTTAGAATAGAAAAAAATGTTGTTTATTATTTTTACATTAAAAAGATTTAAGTTACAGGATTAAGGCGATTAAGAATAATAAAAGAAACTAACTTATATTTTTAAATCCAGTTTACGCTTACTTTTAGCGAGTTTATCTAAAATAATATCCACTGATGGTGTAATTTTTCTGTACAGATAAAGCAATGTGAGGCCGTTTAGTCTATCTTGCAACATCGTGCTTTTAGGTTTTGAGTCGGCGAAGTACTGGAAGAGTTGCAAGGATAATAAGTAAATTATTGTTTATATCGCCCATTTCAGATTGAGGTGACCTATCAGTCGCACTGACCATCTCCGATTTGGCTCAAATTTTGTTCCTAGATTGGTTTATTACTTAGAAAATTAAATCCGAAGTTATAAATTTTTAGAACCATTTTTCAAGGCCAAAATAGGGTGTATTTTGCAACGACTTAGCTCAGTAAATTTAATTCCGAAAGGTTATTTTGGAAAGGTATCATTGGAAAGGTTATTTTGTCTATTTTAAGGGAAAAATATAAAAATTTTGGAAAAATTGCAGTAAGGCCCATTCTTAATTTCAAAGTAACAAATTTGTATTGAAAATTCTTTAACACTGCACGTTTTACACCATAACTTCTGAACCCTTCAAGAGCACACCTTAATTTTATAACGTTGGAAAGGTATTGAAACGTTTAAAAAACCAAAATAAAGAAACTGAAAAGAAATTATAGCGTCTGTTGTTGGTATGGCGTTAAACATTGAAATTAACAATGGGTAAATTTACAGCAATTTTTTTAAAAGTTGTATATTTTATCCTTAAAATAGAAGAGATAACCATTCCAATTATACCTAAGTTAATAAAATTTGATTTAAATTGACTGAGCTACATTGTCTAAAATAGGCCCTATATGGCATTCTTGAAACTTTAAACTCCGGAATTGGTTTTCTTACCAAAAAACCATCCTAAAAACAAATTTTGAGTCAAATCGGAGATGGTCAGTGCGACTGCTAGGTCACCTCAATCTGAAATTGGCGACATATATTTGGAAATATATCCTTATTGCACTGTTGTATGGCTTGAAAAACTGTGTTTTTACCATCATAATCTTTTTTATTACTTATTTTATACCAAACATTCAGCTCATTTTTTAGGTCATCAAAATCTCCTTCCAAATCATCTTTATCAAATGCGATTAGTTTTTCAAAAGCGCCTAAAGCTTCAACATTTAGCGATTTGATTGAAATCCAATTAGAATGTCTCCAAGAAAGGTATGTTAATCGATATGCGATAATACGATTCAACACATTGTGCGTTAGGGTGGAAAGATGCAACTTTTGGTGTATTCAAAATGAATCCATTGGTTTCTGCTTATTTTTCAGCATTTATATACAATTTTTTTAATTCTATTTCAGCATTCTCTTACATTTTTTACTTCTTGCAAACTGATATTGGCTAAATTGACTGCTTGTGTCAAATCAATGTTTCGAGTTTGAAGAAATTTGCTTAAAATATATGAATAACCAAATACTTGGTTAATACAGTGCAAAGATATAAGAAAGTCTGTCTTTTGTAATGCACAATTCAGTTAATTGGCTTGCCTGGATGTGTTTGTATCCTCTTAATAGGAAATTTTGCCTAATGCCAATATTATGGCATCGAAAAAATTCACAAAACCGTAACCGAGTTGTATCTCTCAATCGATTTAGTAGGACAAATTTTCTTCAGCTTTTGATGACTACAAATATTTAACTCTTCGAGGCACTGTTTCAAAACTACTTGCAAAACAATGTGCAAAAATTGAAAGGTCTAGTATTTCTTCATTGAAATTCATCATCGTAATACAAATCGGTAAATCAGTGCAATAGACATCGCAAAATTATCAGAAAGATAACTGATTTTCATGTTTTTGCCTATGGCTCAAAAATTTGAGCTGATGGAGAAAAACGGAGTCTATATCTGAAATCAGGAAACCCAATTTGTCTATAATCAGCTGAAAAATCTCCGGCACCAAAATGTCTGTGGCGAAGTGTTATGCTTCAACAGCAATCGATTTGAATTTAAATTTGGGTTTTTCACGCTTTTGATAAAAACATGTTATTACTTATCATATTTTTCTTTTTGTGACAATAATTTGGGGGAGGGTTTAAACCCCAAAACCCCCCTTTGGTTGCGCTTCTGGCTATAATAAATGCCAAATGTTTGATCACGGTGAAAGAGGCTGCGATATGAAAACAAAGTGTTCAATATGTGCTGGCAGACACATAACTACTGAGTGCAATGAATCAGTAAAGATAAAATGTGCTAATTGTAGACATGATCACAAATCAACCTCCTTTGATTGCTCTAGTCGAGCAGCATATTTTCAAATTAAAGCAAAAATCAATAAGATTCCAACACCTCACGCTGAAGCGCCCACTAACAAACGCTTATACAATAAACCGGTTTTTACTGAAAGTATTTCTCCCCACTTCTATCGGACTCATCTCAGCGAACGGAGCGACTATTGAGACTGTTTGATCTTGGCAACCCTAAGTTTTATTTAATATGGCAACGTTTATTTCATTATTTGTGTTTGACGTTTTATCATTCTCTTTTTTTATAGATACATACATAATTGAAACTCTGTCATTTACACTTTTTTCTGTAAAATCAAGCTCAAGCAAAATTTTAAATTGAATTAAAGTATTTTTGTTTTTTATTGAAGTAAAAAATAAAAGAAGTATTAAGACCTAAAATTTGGCGTATCGAAAATCGCAAAGGATCCGATTGGGAAATTGATCATTAGGACTCAAAACATGGTGCCTCCTGTGAGCATCTGAAGCGATTATGTGGGGCTTTTACTCAATCTAACGCAATTAACCTTAAAGTAACACGAGGTGGCGTCCGTGGCGTAGTTGGTTAAAGTGCGTGGCCGCTATGTCAACGAACTTTGGAGACCCAGGTTCGAACCCCAGCATCGACAGAAAATTATTTGAATTAAAATAATTTTCTGTACGGCCGCCACCTCTCTGCAGACAATGGCAAACCTCCGAGAGTAATCAAAATGCCATGTAAAGCTTCTTGAGAACGAGAACATTCCATTCCGTTCATCGCCGTTCGGAGTCGGCGTTAAACATGTAGGTCCAGTTCTCGATCAGTTGTGTACAGACTTAATAACACGCACAACACAATTGATCATAAGAAGCTAGGTCAAAGTCCTTTCAAGGGCTGAAATGGCCAGTTATTTATTTTTTTTTTTTTTTAACACGAGGTAAGTGTTTTTTGATTTTTGTGTCTTGGGTGATTGAAAAATGGGCAAGGGCGAGGTAGCTACTGAGATGATGGTTTTGTAAAGGAGCAAATGAACTTCTTGCTGTCGATGTAAGTTACGCTTAGGAATTTCAGAAAAGATTCCTTATCATGAAACACTGAACAGTATCACCGAGTTCGTCTAGATGCCTCGGCAAAGTTCCACGCAGAATTTCGAGAAAATCATAGAGTCTTAATTCGCCAATCAAACATTCCGATAGTAAAGAAAACGTACATCGACCCTGGTATACGCGCGGAGTTCGAAACACTATATCTAAAGGCAGTTGTGGAAATTCGGGAGTCACTGGAGGGAACAGGCGCACAAATAGCAACGGGAAACAGCACGGCCGCAGTGGGTGTCGCAAACACAGGTAGCATACCGCTTCCTGAAATAGGTATACCAACTTTTAGCGGAGAGTTCATCGAATGGCCTGCATTCAAGGAAATATTTTTGGATCGAGTTCACACGGCACAACATCTTAACGATCAAAAACGTTTTCATTATCTCAGGCGGCTTTGTCAGGCGATGCTGCAAAGGATATACAGCATATTAGTCTAATTGGAGAGAATTATTCGGAGGCATGGAAAATGCTCTGCGACCAATACGACAACAAACGTATTTTGTTCACTCATTATATGGATGTTTTGGACCAACAACAGCATGTGGTACGTGATAATCCTTCATCATTAAAGCATTTCATACAGACTTGTCGTTCCTATATTAGCTCCATCAAGAAACTGAGAATAAATGTAGATGGTGAAAACCAAATTTTTTTATTTATTTTTATTTATTTATTTATTTATTTACTTATTTCATCTAACAGAGATCAACTCTTACAGACTACTTATATTAAATTTTTCATAGATACATTTCAATAGTTTCATTTCAAGTCGTAAACATTGGTGATAAATACATTTCAATAATTTCATTTCAAGTGGTAAATATTAATTGTTTCAGTGGTAAATTTGTTTCAGTTGATTTAGGAATGAGGAAAGAAAATTTAGAAAGGGTTTTTTTTTTAAAGCGAAGGACCATGGCCTGGCCGGGAATCGAACCCGGGACCTCTGGGATAGCAGTCGAGCACGCTACCTACTCGACTACCGAGGCGCAAATAAATTTTAGTTTATTATCTGATTAAAAAACTTTCAAGCTCGCTTCGTACTGAATGGGATCGTTCTTTACGAAAACGCAGTGACATTCCAACGGTTTTCGAACTTTTTTCGCTCTTAGATAAGCAGTATTTTATGATGGTGACATCGTCGAAGGCTGTTAAGCAACAAGTGCCTTCTTCGAGCGTCAGTCGTAGAGCGGAAACTACAATGTCTTATGGCAGAAAGGCGGTGAAAACTATGCACACTGTTAAGGTTTATTACGTGCCCTATATGCGAAAAGTCGGACCATCCAGTCGGCGAATGCTCAAACTTTATTGAGATGAGCGTAGTGGAAAAGCGGTTTGCTGTCGAAAAATACAAACTCTTCTTTAATTGCCTCGGGTATAATCATTCTACGCCCACTATATATATATACGCCCACTTTTTAGAAATCATTATTATTTTTGAGTTGTACATGTTTTGATAGTGAAACTTGATATGTAGATGCTATGGGCCCAAGAGGCCATTACTATATATTTGAACGAACATTAGACAAGGGGGAATTTGGTCACACAGGCCAAATTTATGATATCGAATTGCTTTGGAACTAAATGTCGTATGTAAATATGCAATATACTCCTAAACTATTCATCCGATTGGCATGAAAATTTGTGTATAGAAGTTTTTTGGTACGGTGCATGTTTGTGGGCTATCAATTTTTATCCACCTTGAACACCAGAGGGCGCTGTAGCATAAATTTTTTACAAAACTGCTTAAAACTCACAAACCGCTCATGTGACAATTCAGCCCTACTCCAGTCTGATCTGAAATCTTTTGAAGTTTGGTGTTCTAAAAATAATATGTTTCTTAATCCAGATAAATGCCAAACTATGACCTTTTCGCGAAAAAGGAACAATTTAGTTTTTGATTATAAGATAAAAGATACTGCTTTATGTCGTGTGGATGTCGTTAAAGATCTGGGAATATGTATAGATTCTAAGCTTTCCTTTAACATGCATATTGATAACATCTGTAAAAAAGCGTCTTCTATGCTTGGATTTATTAAACGCTGGGAATTCAATAGCATGATTACAACTACAACGCTGTATTATGCAATAGTGCGTCCTCACTTGGAGTACGCAAGTCAAGTTTGGTCTCCAAGTTACAATGTGCATGTTGATCGAATAGAGAGAATCCAAAAACGTTTTGTTCGGTTTGCCCTAAGGGGCTTAAGTGGATTTGACATTATAAACCTTCCTCCTTATGTGGATCGCTTAAAACTACTAAAAATGCAATCATTGAGTGAGAGAAGGAAGTCTGCAGACATCGTCTATTTACACCAACTCATAACCGGTGTATTTGATTCTCCAGAACGTCTTTTTCTTATAAATGTTAACTCTAATCGTAGAAGCAGTAGAAATGCTAAGAATTTAATATACCTACCATTTAATTGAACAAATTATATGTTGACTGCTCCTTTAAACCGTATGAGTAAATCAGTTAACAATTGTAGCTTTTTTGATGTTAATTTGTCTAAAAGTCAACTCAAAAGTAGATTAAAAACTATTGTGTAATTGCATGGTTATCTCTTTGCATGGTAAGTCGTGACGTCTTGTGTTGTCCTTGAGCCCAACCATATTTTGGTGGGTAAATTTTTCCCACATTAACTTATTTTGAGCCACTTGTATCAATATCGTTGAAAATTTCAAAGATTTTTGGGGTGCGGCTTTAAATGGGTTAGTGCTGAGAATGTGCGAAAAAGCTGTAGTAGCCAAACTCTATTGATATTGCATGAAAAAAAATGTGATTGGGATGAAAATTGTTATATTGTAGTTATTATGTACGTTGATTGTTTTTCTGTTATCTTTTTTGACCCAACTTGAAAAACAGAGTTGTAGTACAGAGCGCTGTAGTACAAATTTTTTGCAAAACCACCTTAAACTGCCAAACCGCTCATGCGATTAGAATAAAAATTGGTACGTATGGGTTTTCAAATACGATGAGTTTTTAAGCACTATCTCCTTTGATCCACCTTGGACACCAGATGGTGCTGTAGTACAAATTTTTACAAAATCGCATATTTTTAGTGGTTTTCTTAGGTTACATATGTAAATATTTACAAAATATAAAATACTTCTTAAATTTAGTAAAATTTAAAAAATTTCGGTTATTTTGACATAAAAAATAAGAACATATCTTGAAAACTATGAAAAATTTTACTACAACGATATATTAAATACAACATCGTTCCTCAAAAATGAGAAAAAAACAATCAGAAATTTAATTTTGTGACTTTCGATTCAAATATCTCCGCTGCTTTTTTATACATTTTATTAAATTTTTTCATCAAAGTACTATGAAAACCTTATTGCAAGAATACCGTTAGTTGAGTGTATATATTTTATATATTTTTTTTTAAAAAAGATCTGAAATATTTTAGTTTTCCTCAAAAAAAAGGCTCAAAAATTGTTTTTGTTGTAAAAATAATATAAATTCAAATTCGCAAATTTTCAACTCCATTTGAAAATTATAATATTTATAGGCAAAAATTGTTTCAATTTTACGCAAAAATGAAAACCCATTTTTATGATTCAAAAAGCAAGCCCTACTTGATTTTTTCGAACAAAATTTTTTTTTCCAATATTAGGTGCGTTTTTTTGGCATCGCTATATACGCTTAACAATATTTTCTCATACAAAAAATGCTTAGCTAAGACAGGATAATTATAGCCGCTTAGCTCAAAGTCGCCGATAGAAACACTATTGCCAGATCAAGAAAATGATAGTCTACGTAATTTATTGGCATCATTTTTTGAAAAACAACCATGTGTATTTCACAAAAAATAAAAAAAAATCACAATCAAAAGTAAACAAAGCAACAAATGATAAAATATGTTCTTTTTGCACAGAATGGCCAACAATCTAGATTTATTATTTAGAATTTATTAATTTAGAAGATTATATATAAAATTAAATTAGAAAAAATGTACAAATTCAAAAACTCTGTGTTTTGCTCAATAAAGTCAAATGCTGCTGGCTAGGTTCGGTATTTTAATCTCCATGTCAGCGATGGATTTTTGATGCTGTGTTGATGATCCAAATAGATTTAGATGTATTTTCAGAATGTTGATTATTTCAAGAGATTCGATTAAAGTGCTGATTAGTTCTTGTTAAAAATTGCTTTTGTTTTTTATTGTGGAATTAATTGTAGTTGTTTTTCTTGCGGGTTATTATTAAATTGGATGTTGTGGTTGTTGTTATTGTATTTGGCTATGTTGCACTTATTCAACCTTGATCAACTCAACGTCAAAGGTGAGTGTAGCGTTTGGCAGAATTACACCTGGATGTCGGCGACTGCCATAAGCATAATCCGGTGAGCAGATCAACTTGGCACGCTGACCAACAGACAGTTGGGCGACACCCTCATCCCAGCCGCGAATTACCTCGCCTTTGCCAATGGTGAACCTAAAAGGCCTTTGGCGATCACGCGATGAATCAAGTTTCTTTCCATCAGCCAGAGTTCCGGTATAGTGCACAGAGACCACTTGTCCATTCTTGGGAAACGTGCTGCCGTCTCCTTCAAGCATTCAATTCAAGCATGCCAGAAAGAAAATCAATGTGGACATTGACTTAGAAGTAGAGTACCTCTTTGAGCCAATCAATGTGCCAGTCACCAGAACTGGAGCCTGAGATGCCTTCTACATCAGCTGCTGCTAGAAGCATTAAAAGGAAGAGTTCTTAAGACCTGTATTATGCAGAGACGAATTTGTTAGTATTATTACTTGAGTTTCCTCAGAGCTGTCCATTTTGAGCAGAAAATGTGTTCCAGTTTGATAAGAATAAACTTTGTCAATTTGTGCTTATAAATAATAATGTTCAATATTTGACAGTAACATGCAATGCTACCAAGTTTTGAAGAAAAAAGTTAAGCGAAATATTAAGCGCCGATGAGCGTTTTTTAGGACAACCGTATATAGCGATGCCAAAAAAACACACCTATTGTGTTTTTATATATTTGAAAATATATAAAAGCTAAAAAATTAATTTATTAGAAAAAATTATCTTAGTATCTCTTACTGATCAAAAGTTATAGCCAATAATCTATACCCAAAATATATATACAAAAAGCAAAACGCCGTTTGTGTGATGGCTGGAAACTTCAAAATTACTGAGCCGATAGAGCTGAAATTTTGACAGTACATTTTTTTTCAAGTACGAGATGGTTTGAATTTCTGTCACACCCCCTTTTACCGCCCACAAATCAATAAAAATGCTATATTTCCTACGGTTCTCGTCTGGGATGGGATGGGCATTATATAAGGGGGTGTGGCTCCACCCATACAATTAAAATTTGTATTATCGAATAACTGTGAAAGTAAAAGTAGCAGTATTTACATACAAACTCAAAATGGAGTTACCATTTGGTGATCTCCTGCTACTGGGAAACTGTACGGTCAGTGGAAAATGACAGTGGTGTCAAATTATGAGTTAAAGAAAAGTTTTGAATCCACCTATTATATTCCCATATAGTTTCACCATAGGGTGCAGCAACGCGCGCCGGTAAAAGGCTAGTTAGTAATAAATTATGTAATACTTATAATCTATATCTATACATAAAAAAGAGTTTTTGTGTGTAAATACGCAATAGACTCCTAAACTATTTGTTAATGTATGGATTAACTTGCCAGTACTTGAACTGGAAGTTAAGGTCGAAAGTAATTTTTGATTTGAATTTCTAGTACTTGAACTAGAAATTCCCGATGAATGAAATGGAAACCAAGTTGACTCTTTTGCTTTCTGATTTCAATTAATTTATTAACATTTATTATTGATTATTTACTTAGTATTGAGATAAAGCGAAGGATAACTCTTGCCAACAGGTGTTACTTTGGGCTAAGTAGGCAATTGAGAAGCAGAGCCTTCTCTCGACGAACAAAACTCACGCTCTATAAGTCACTAATCATGCCCGTCCTATTATATGCAGCACAAACCTGGACGTTGAGCAGTTCTGATAAAAAGACTCTGGGAGCCTTCGAGAGAAAGATCCTTCGTAAAATCTTCGGTCCAATCTGCGTCAATGGCGAGTACCGAATTCGATGGAACCACGAGCTGTATGAGCTGTACGCTGACATCGACATAGTTAAGCGCATTAAAATCGAGCGGCTCCGCTGGCTAGGTCATGTTGAGCGAATGGAAAACGACGCTCCAGCGAAAAAAATATTCGATTCGGTGCCCGGTGGTGGTCAACGCAGAAGAGGACGCCCACATCTTCGTTGGAACGATCAGGTGATGGATAACCTGACCACGTTTGGTGTTTCCAACTGGCGCCAGCAAGCGCAGAACAGAAATGGCTGGCGCAATTTCTTATGCGAGGCCAAAACCGACTTACGGTTGTAAGCGCCAGATAAGTAACTGCCGAATAAATAAAATACAGAATAAAACAAAGACAAATGAATGAAAAAAAATTGCTATGCTAGCGTTATTAATGAATGCGTTAAAAACATTGCTGGTTACCAAAATAAAAAAAAAAAATTACGTGCAGCAACATCCTCCCCCGCGTTGAATGAATGTTCAACAATCCACCTGTGGTTTTATATGTCCACACAGAAGCTGCAAGAATGCCGAGGAGCTACTAGTGGCTGGGCGTTAGGAACTACATCTGACGGTGGAAGTTCTTCCATTGGTGAGTTTGTAGGTGCTGCTTGGCTAGACGTTGATGGAGCTCGCCCGTGCTGCCTTTTGTGCCGCTTGTGCATGATAACGATGGTCAAGATGATAACAGCACTTAGGAACAAGGCCGAGTAACCTACTGCGAAGCTATGATAATGATGAGTTTGCAGTCTATTGGAGAAATCGTTGATTTCGTGTGCGTCCAAAATTTCTTGCAGCTTTGACAATTCTGTTAATGTGGGTTCATATTCAATCTCTGTGGTATCCAAGACTGGAAGTGATGCTTGTTTCATTACATTTACGTTGGCAATGTGTCCAAATGCAGTGTAGGAAGTCCTTGTAGATGATGATAGCATCGGGTTGCTTTTTATGGTTAAGAGTTGATATTTTAACACACATCCTGCTCTTAACTCGATAAAACCTGACCCCTCCAATGAGATTCGTGAGACTTGGTTGTCACATACTGCTGTCATTTGAATTGGGGTTGATAAAGCAAACAACCATCGATTTCTGTCATTGACTTGTATCCACACATGATCTTCCCTATTCTCAAGATTACAATGTGATCGGGTTTCACTGTTGAACAAACTTACTTCGCAAGCACAAACTTCTGATCCCTTATTGTATGTGGGTTGGTTGTTGGCACATAGATACAATTCGTTTTCCATTATAAAACAAGATTGTAACATTTCACCTGTGGTTGGAAAGTATTGATCTCGATGTACGTTGATTGCCAGAATTGTTGTACGCAATTTTATTGCCACCATAGTGTTGTTAATTTTTGTGGAAATTGGTATCAGCCGGTACAAATTAAATTGATTGAGGTTGGTTAAAGGAACAGCTATCTGGAAAATTGCATGGTTCTCTGTTATCGCCGCCTTAACTTTCATAAGCTTGTATATCGATAGGAGATCACCTTGATAACCTGGGATCTGCATGGTTGGGGCTAAATGTGCTGTAATTTTTAAAATTTCATCGTTAAGTTACTGTGGTGAGAGCAACTGAGGACTGATCTGTCCGTTATGAACATTTGTAAGGACATTTATGAGTGCTGCTTGCACACGTTGAACGTTTGATGTCATAATAGATAATTGAAAGGCTAATGATAAGAACATCTGAAATATCTGCTCTCTCTGCTCCTCCTGTTCATTATGCCGTAATTGATTTTTGATGTCTATCAATCTTCCTTCAAGCCTTTTGAAGGCCATTTGTGTTGTGGTTTGATCATGTTTGATGATGTTAATGGTTGAATCATCTACCGAGATCTGTTTTTTCATCATGCTTGTCAAAAGTTGTTCATTGTCATTGATGGCAGTTATCGTTTGTGACATCTGATGGGCATATTCTGAGTCTAAAACCCCAAACAACGAGTTGGCCATATTTCCAACAAAATTAAGTGCACCTCTTTTTTGACGATGGCTTCCTAACAAACCTTTATCAAGGTCTAGCTCTGTATTTGTGCGTTGAAACTGTGTGACTAGTTCATCGCATATTGTTGTTGGCTGTATTTGTTCGCACATGTGATTCATAGTTGTGGTGCCATTTTTTAGTAGTTGGATTTCAGTACGCAATGGTTTCAGATCATAGTACACAATGGTTTCAGATCATAGTACACAACCAGTTTCCATTCACTGTTAATGATTTTGCTTGATCCGATGTGTTCAAAGTGAATGCCTGCATTTGGATCAAACTTTGTAATCTTAACTGGATCGCACCATGCTATTAACAACATTAACAGTATTGCCAATACTGTAATTAAATTGTAATGCCGTGCCGTTTTTGTTCTCCTTGGTGGTTCTTCATTTGTTTCGTCCTTTCGTTTTCTTGTGGTTATTTCTTCCCTTGATTCTGTGCCAGTGTCTGTTTCTATGGGAAGTCGAGCGAGGCGGTGAATTGCGCGTTTATATGTTCCCGTTGCCGTCTTTACATCAGCAACACGTACTAATCCATCAGGTCCATTATATACCTCTACAATTCGGCCAAGAGGCCAACGCATGACAGGAACATTGTCCTCCTTGATAATTACCAGTTCCCCGAGTTTAACATTATCTGTTTGCTTGTCCATTTTTGGCGTTAAGATACTCATTGGACCATCTCTTCCAGAAATCGTGTTTTACTTGCGACACAAACTTCCATCGTGACAACAGGGATAGTTTTGTTGAGTTTGCCCTACTATCTGCTTGGGCGGTGAGTGCTTCTCCTATGAGAAGATGCCCTGGCATCAATGCAGTCAACTCAGAAGGATCCGATGAAAGTGGCGTTAGTGGCCGAGAATTCAATATAGCCTCGATTTCTACAATAACAGTTTCCAATTCTTCATAAGTCGATGATTTAACTGCAGATTTAACTGCAGCTTCCCACAGTCCACCTAAATGGGGACTCTGGGAGGGGGAGATCTGGGAGGAATAAAATGGAACTGTATTTCCTTCTCATTGCATGATTTCTTAATTTGGTCTTGAGCGTGTAATGAGTAAACTATATAAGTTTAGGCTTCGACATATAGTTGCGTTGTCACTATATAAGTTTAGGCAGCGACCTCTTCGACTTATGAACCTTTTGATAGCTCCAAGAAAAGCGTCTGTTGACAGATCGGTTACCAAGTCCAGATGAACTGCCTTGGAGGCAAAGCAACAGAATACAGCTAAGTAGGCCTTAGTTGGCCTTTTTCCTCGGACCTTATAATGCACCCATAAAGGTCCCGCGAAGTCCACACCAGTGTTAATAAATGGTCGAGCTGGTGTCACTCTTGTAGGTGGCAGGTTTCCCATCATTTGTTGTACTAATTGAGGGCGAGCCCTATGACATCGAATACAATGCTGGACAATTGATCGATCTGTTGTTTTTCCCTTTATAGGCCAAAAACGTTGCCTCAAGGTTCCCAACAACGCTTGAGGTCCACAGTGCTTGTTCTCCTTATGCACTTTGATGAAGAGTAACTTGACCAGCGGGTCGTTGTACGGAAGCATCATTTGGTGTTTAGCGTCGAATGAAAGTGCAGCCGCTTCTAAACGTCCCCCCACTCGGAGAATATTCATGTCATCTAGAAATGGTGATAAACTGCACAGTGAACTGTTAATTTTGACCTCATTATGCTGCTTTAAGTTTTGGATTTCTTCTTTGAATGCATGTTCTTGTTCGATTGTCGATAGAACAATGTGTTCTGATCTAGACTTCTGTTTGAACCTTGTATTGTTTATAAATCTTAAAACGTATCCAATGATTCTTTGAAGTGTGCCAAATGAATTGTGATGATTGGTTTGATAAATCCATTCTCCATTTGCTTGCCCAGTGAGCAATGATATGGCTGTATCCTTTTTCTTTTCGATGTCAGAAGGAATTTTCAGCTGATTGGACCACATTGGGGGCCATAGTTCTTGTTTGCCATGCAGAAACGTTGGTCCCTGAACCAAAGTGCATTGTCAGCTAATGCCTTTGCTGATAGTAAATCAGCTGGATTTGCCTTTGAGCTTACATGTCGCCATTGCATAGGTGAAGTTAACATTTGAATTTTTGCTACTCTGTTTGCCACAAAAGTTTTGTATATGGATGATTGTGCATTAATCCAATGAAGTACAACTTCTGAATCGGTCCAAAAGAAAATGGCTTCGTTTTTTATCTGACAATCTGTTTTGATTCTAGCTGCGAGTTGGGAACCGACTAGTGCGGCGCAAAGTTCTAGTCGTGGCAAGGATTGTGTTTTGAGCGGTGCAATACGGGTTTTTGCACATAATAATCGCGTTATTATCCTGCCATCCTTCAACGTTGCTCTTAAATATGCTGCCGCACCGAAGGCCTTTTCAGAAGCATCAGTAAAGATGTGTAGTTGAGTTGATGATGACGGTTCTCCCTTAAAAATGTGTCTGTGTATTTTGAGGTTGTTTAAGTTGCTCAAATTTTCTCCTTACAGGATCCAGCGTTGTTCTGATGCAGAATACATCAACCTTCGGTAACCACAATAAGCCAAGCGTTTTTATTGAGTCATTACTGTCCTTAGAGAAGTCTAAATTTACTTCCTGGTCACCTTGTGGAATATTTTTCAATAGTTTAGGATGATTTTCACACCATTTCTGTAAATTGAATCCATGTATGCTCAGTATTTTGATCAACTGCTGTTGCATTTCTATGGCTGTAGCTAGACTGTCTGATCCTCCAAGACCATCATCTACATAAAAATTGTCATGCAACAGCTCCCAAATGTTGATTTAGCATGTTGTCGTTTGCGATTTGTTGCAGACATTTGGTCGCCAGGTATGGTGCTGCCCGTGTACCATATGTGACGGTGTTCAATTGATAGTACTTGATTTCTGCTGTTGATCTTCTCTCCAAATGATGATTTGATACCGTTGATTCTCTGGATGTATAAGGATCTGCCGATACATCTTCTCGATATCGGTTCTGAAGACAAAACGTGGCAACCGAAAACGTAGCAATATTGAAAATGTTTCGCTTTGAACTGTGGGCCCCAAATGCATTAAATCATTTAATGCATACCCTGTCGTGGTTTTGGCGGAGGCGTCGAACACCACTCGCAATTTGGTTGTGGTGCTCTCGGGTTTCAGGATACAGTGATGAGGAATGAAATATTTAGGAGATGGAATTGAGTCAAGATTCAACTTCTTCATGTGTCCTAATCTTTCGTACTCTTTCATAAACTCCACATATTGTTTCCGTACTTCTGGGTTCCTTTGAAGTCGACGTTCGAGACCAAGAAATCGATTGTGGACCATCATCCTTGATTCTCCCAATGCTGCTGGATTTTCGAGAAATGGAAATTTTACTATGAAGTGCCCCTGGGAATTTTTGCGCATGTTTTGAAGAAAGTGTGCTTCACATTGTTGTTCTGCTGGTGACATACACCTTTCAGTTGTTTCGAAATCATCTATTTTCCATAACTTTTCAATTGCTTCGATTAGTGGACCATCTCTGCTATCGGTATCTGTTTTTATACCGAAAACTGCACATGTCTGTGATTCTGCCGAGGGTTCAGATGATCTACATTTTCCGCTCACAATCCAACCAAGTGAAGTGTTTTGGAGAATTGGGCCGGTAGTTATTACTTCATATGACCAGGTACCAGGAGACTGAGGTAAAACTCGGCACCAAGCAATATGTCCAATCTTACCTTGCTTGCAAAAGTCTGGATCTGCTAGTTGTAAGTTGGCTGGGATCTTCCACTTTGAAGTATCAAGTTAAAGATTCGGTTGATCGGTAATAAGGTTTGGGAGTAAAAACGCTTCTAAATTTGTGGTAAAACTGCCATTAGTGGATTGCATTTTGACATTAATTCTCTGAGTGACCTTCTTTTGAGCATCACCAATTCCTTCAATGTACAATGAAGCCTTGGTCGGTGCTATGGATAGTCTTATCATGAGACGTTCTGAGACGATGTTGACCTGCGATCCGGAGTCCAATATAGCTCTAAATTCTCCTGAATTGCCATTGGTCGCAGTGATTTTTATCTTTGCTATTGCAAGTAGTACGTATGCTTGAGTTGACACGTTACTTACTGCTGCTGATGAAACGATTGCATTTGGAATGTTACTAATAGCTACATCGGCTGGTGGTATTTTTGTGGTTTGTTGCCTTTGATTTCCGGTTTCCACATGTAGCAACGTGTTGTGTTTCTTATCACACTTGCAACACCATCTCGATTCGCAATTATTTGACGTGTGATCGGTTTTGAAACAATTTACACACAATCGTTGTTTTTTGACCCATGATTGACGTTCTGTAGATGACAGCTGTAAAAATTTCTTGCAGTAGTACAATGGATGATTACCATTTTCAGATAATTTGCAGCTTTTGCTCGATGTTGTTATGGAAGACACAACTCTAGTAGGCAGTTGTGGCAATGCAGCCTTCTCCTTAAAGCCGATGGCTTCCAGTGTATGAAATTGTCCTTCAAGAAACAGCAAGAAGCCATCCACCTTTTGTAATTCCTTTGGATTTATCAATGATTGTTCAAATCTCATGTGTGTTGCTCGATCAAGTTTCTTTAGAAGCAAATGAAAAAGGATCGGATCCCATGCTTTTGTATCAACCTTTAAGTTGTCTAAGGCCATGATGCATTCACGTGTTGTGTCGTGTAAATTCTTCATTGTTGCAGCAGTTGAGGTTCCTGATGGCTGATTCACTAACTTTTCGATTAGCGTAGCCACAATTACCCTTTTGTTGTTGTACCGTTCTTGTAATAACGTCCAAGCGGCTACATAATTGTTTTCTGTTGACGAAAAATGACTGATTAGTTTTGCCGCTTCTCCTGTAACTTTGGCCTTTAGGTACCACATTTTTTGGTATTGGGCTGCTATTGGTTGTTTGTCGATCATTTGGGAAAACAGATCCGAGAATTGTTGCCACTTCAGGTAATCGCCATTAAACTGTGGGAGAGTTACCTTTGGGAGATGAACTGCACTTCGCATGGTTTGTTCTTGTGTCATTGTTGAATCAACGAATCTTTTACCTTGACATTGATCTGCTCTTATAGCGAGCTCTACTATCTGATATTGTACCATTTCTTCTAGTTGTTCGTACTCCGCTTGGTCGAAGCCTGCCACTGAAGGATCTTCAAAGTGTTCCCAAAGTTCGTCGTACACCAGTTCAATTTGGGTCCAAAGATGGCTTATGTTATTTAACTTAAATTAATAAAACTGCACTGGCTGGTTTTCTTGGACTGCTTCGAGGTTTTCGAGTATTCGCTTCAATGTGCCCATTCGAGAAGTCATCTTTCGAACCAGTCCGTGTTGGGTGGAAACTCCAGATGATTCTCTCAAACTTGGTGTATTTTCTGCTACGTGTTGAGATGTTGTTGTCTTCACGGTCGATGTTCCTGGTGCTATCTGTCGAGGAGCTATGCTTGGCATGTTTTCCATCTCTTCATCTGCCTTGAACCGAGTGGCTTCTGCTTGGAAGATTTCTCGATAGTTGGTAACTATGCTGCTGATTTTATCGTAGTATCCAGATACAAAGTAGTCTTGTTGCAATGGTTGATCTGTAACCATCCTTAACTTTCCATCTGTTGCTTCAAAGTCATCCCAACATTGTTCCAATCGTCTTAGCCGCTCGTTATAGTAAGCTGAAGTTGACTTCCTTCGGCAGAGCGGAACTTCCTTTTTGAAGTTTTTAATAATTCGGGAGATTTCTTCACCGAGCTCCTTATCCACTAGCTCCGATGTAGATGTCATATTTGTATATTAATTTTCTTGTACTTGAACAGGAAAATTACGTTGACTTGAATTGAATTTTTCAGTACTTGAACTGAAAAATTATGTTGAATTGAATTGTTGAGTTAAAACTTGAAGGTTAATTTTTATTCGTGAAGATATTCTAGCACATAAACTAGGATATCTTGCCGGGGCCTCCAAAATGTTAATGTATGGATTAACTTGCCAGTACTTGAACTGGAAGTTAAGGTCGAAAGGAATTTTTGATTTGAATTTCTAGTACTTGAATTAGAAATTCCCGATGAATGAAATGGAAACCAAGTTGACTCTTTTGCTTTCTGATTTCAATAAATTTATTAACATTTATTATTGATTATTTATAACAAAATTGCATATAAGTGATCTTAATACATAACTCGTCATAATATAAATATCAAAAAATATCAATAGTAAAAAAACAAAACTTAAATTAATGTAAGAACGCTGGCATAGCATATTTTGTGAAGCTACATATGTATGCGGACGGAAATTCGCAACAACACAGGTGTCGAATTTCTGTTTGCTTAATATGTACAACATTTTAAACTTGTGTCGAACAAAGTGCAGTGAACCTTTGTTCTAATTACTGCCGAATAAATAAAATACAGAATAAAACAAAGACAAATGAATGAATAAAAATTGCTATGCTAGCGTTATTAATGAATGCGTTAAAAACATTGCTGGTTACCAAAATAAAAAAATTACGTGCAGCTACACTACTCATCCGATTAGCATGAAAATTTGTGTATAGAAGTTTTTTGGTACGGTGTGTGTTTTGAGGCTATCTATTGTGATCCGCCTTGAACAGCAGAGGGCGCTGTAGTACAATTTTTTTACAAAACCGCCTTAAACTTACAAACCGCTCATGCGATTCGAATGAAAATTGGAATATAGTGGTTTTCAAGTACGATGAGTGTTTTGGTGGTATCTTCTTTGATCTTTGACACCAAATGCGCTGTAGTACAAATTTTTGAACAAATTGCCTAAAACTACAATATGTCTACAATAGGCACATTTTTTTTTAGGTTACATACCATATGCGAATTAATTACAAAATATAAAATTTTTCTTAAATTCCGTAAAATTAAGAAAATTTCCGTTATTTTGATACCAAAAACACTTACATTTCTTCAATACTGCGATTACAATTTTAATTACAATGAAATTTTTGTGACTTTCGATTCAAATATCTGATTTTTATACATTTTTTTTTTTCGTCTTAAAAAACCTTACAAAAAAACTACCTTATTGCAAAAATTTAAATATTTTTTTAAAAAAGGTGTGAAATATTGGAGTTTTCCTAAAAAAAAGGGACAAACATTGTTTTTATTGTAAAAATAATTTAAATTCAAATTTGCAAATTTTCAACTCTTTTTCAAAAGCTATAACCAGGGACCGTAACTGTTATGACTTTTCAAAGAAGTCAATAAATAATAGTTATTTTTTTACCGGTTTCTTTTTGGTCAAAAATAAAAGTTAAGGTTTGACTTTTATTTTTTTTGGTCAAAAATAACAGTTAAAATTTTACTTTTATTTTTTCGGTCAAATAACCTTTATTTTTTTACTTTTTTTACAAAAGTCAAATAAATAAAAAGCTTTCAAGATTACTATTCCTTAGCTAACAAGCATCGCATTGCTTTATTCAAATGTCGAAAAGACGAATTTTTTCCGCCTGACTTTTTGAATTGAAATTTCAAAAATAACAGTTATTTTCGGTCCCTCGCTTTAACATTTATAAGCTAGAGTTATTTTAAATTCACCCAATAATTAAAAACCGTTTTTGTGATTCAGAAAACAAAGCTACCACTTGATTTTTTTGAAGAAAATTGTTTTTCCAATATTGGATTTTATTGAATTGCCACCTGAGAGTGATGTGGGGAAACTTTTAAACTTTTTTGAACCATGAGCGTGCTGTCCGACTAAGGGTCTCATAAAAGTTTTGAACTTATTATTTTTCAATAAACTTGCCGGGTGTAACAACGCGCACAGGGAATCGCTAGTATTGGGTTGGCAACTAAGTAATTGCGGATTTCACTGATAGATGGCTTTAGTTGAATTTTTAGGTTTGATGACGTAATCGAATTGTCAAACACATTTTGTTTTTTGATAGTTGGTACTTCAACTGTCAGTCAGTAAAAAAATTTTTTTGATCGGTTGTGTAGGTTTTGTTTGGCGTCTGTTGAAAAATGGAAAATCAAAACGAACATTTATGTCATATTTTGCTTTTTTATTTCCGGAAAGGAAAACGCATCGCAAGCTCACAAAAATTTATGTGCTGTTTATGGTGACGATGCTTTAAAAGAACGGCAGTGTCAAAATTGGTTTCCCAAATTTCGTTCTGGTGATTTTTCACTCGAAAGATGAAAAACGCTCTGGTCGTCCAGTTGAAGTTGATGACGACCAAATCAAAGCAATAATCGATTCGGGTCGTCACAGTACAACACGTGAGATTGCAGAGAAGCTTCATGTATCACATACATGCATTGAAAATCGCTTAAAACAACTTTGCTATGTACGAAAACTCGATATATGGGTTTCTCATGAACTGAAAGAAAATCATTTAACACAACGCATTAACATCTGCGATTTGTTAAAGAAACGTAATGAAAATGATCCATTTTTAAAACGATTGATAACTGGTGATGAAAAATGGGTTGTTTACAACAATGTCAATCGGAAAAGATCGTGGAGCAAGCCAGGTGAACCAGCTCAAACAACATCAAAAGCTGATATTCATCAAAAGAAAGTTATGTTATCAGTTTGGTGGGATTACAAAGAAATTGTCTACTTTGAACTTTTAACACCCAACCGAACGATCAATTCAGATGTCTACATTGAACAACTAACAAAATTGAACTATGCAGTTGAAGAAAATCCGCCCGAATTGACAAATCGAAAAGGTGTTGTATTCCATCATGACAATGCAAGGCCACACACATCTTTGGTCACTCGGCAAAAATGATTAGAACTTGGTTGGGATGTTTTGCCACATCCACCATATAGGCTTGACCTTGCACCATCTGATTACTTTTTATTTCGATCTTTGCAAAACTCCTTAAATGGTAAAAATTTCAATAATGATGATGATGTCAAATCGTACCTGGTTCAGTTTTTTGCTGATAAAAACCAGAAATTTTATGAACGTGGAATTATGATACTGCCTGAAAGATAGCAAAAGGTCATTGCTCAAAATAGGCAATACATTACAGAATAAAGTTGTTGCGTTCTATGAAAAAATTATCTTTTATTTTCTAAGAAAAAACCGCAATTACTTAGTTGCCAACCTGATATATGTATATTAGACCGGTTCAAAAATACATGAGGAAAATTATGGGTCTTTTTTTCTTCGGTGTGCGTCCATTTTCTGAAAGTTTCATTCCTAATGAGATCAAAAATGGCTTAAGACCCAAAAAAATTTGACCTCTTGATATTGCTGAAATCGTTTAAAGGTCATTTTGGAGCTATTTACGACTTAGATCATACACTAAGGGAAAAAAATATTAAATTTATCCAAAAACTTTTTTAATTTATCCAAAAAGCGAGTCATTTTTGCACCAATAACGCATTTATTTAAATCGACCACGTAAATATTTAAAATTTATTTAAATACTTTTTTAATAAAATAAAATATTAAAATATTTAAAATAAAATTAATAAAAAATATATTAAAATTATGCACGAATATATTTAAATATCTTTCCAATATTTACTATTTGAAAATAAAATTATCGCATTTAAGGAAAATTTATATAAAAATATTGAAATTAAAAACAAATATATTAGAATGTTTCCCACGAGATGCGTCCATCAAATGGCATTTGTTAGTATATTTTATTTTCTTTTTTATTTCTTTTGTTCTCTAATTTATACTATTTTGACAGTAAACTAGAGAAACAAATATTGAAAAATTAAATACAAAAAATATGCAGGCAAATGACAACCGGTGCAAGACATTTTTGAGAAAATGTCCGGTTGTCACTCAAACCCTATTTACTTTGCGATCATCAATCGCACTTACAAAGAAAATTGGCCAAACATGCGGCTATATTTTCCTTGCAACAATATCTAAATGAGAATTATAAGAACTAAGGTTGCAACTGCAAGAAAAAAAATGCAGGAACAGAGTGCGATGCTGTTGCTGCTTGTCGGAATATGTGTGTACGTGTGCGATGCTGTTGCTGCTTGCTTGCATGGAATATGTGTGTACGTGTGTGGTATAAATAAAATTCAAATACGGGAAAAATTCAAATACGGGAGTTGTAAGGAAAATATTTGATTTATCCACGTAAATATTTAAATAAAATTGATACTCAGGCGTGGATAAGGTTAATATGCATTATTTCCCTTAGTGTACTGAATAATATGTTATCCAAACGGAAACACATGTTGAATATATTGTGATGAAGAATCATTTATAATAATCTAAGCTATTTTCAGCCAAAACTGTTTTTGCTCTTCATTTGAAGTAATCGAATTATTAAATTTAGTTATTAACGCTACACTTCTCTCTGCTGAATCGTTAATAACATTGAGCTGAGTGACCATTTGAAGACCACTAACGTATGCGCTGTTATTAAGCCACTCATCAGGGTGAAGTTTTAAAAACTTAGTAGAAACATTCAGTTTTTTAAAATAAAATCTAGTGTTGATTGTTACAAAATCATGCAGATTAACATTTACATATGTTTGTTTACTTGAAGCCTTTTTTAACGGTGAAAGGTGAACAAAGAATGAAGAGCAAAAACAATATTTGCTGCAAGTGGTAGATAACCATAGAAAAAATTTGAAAAACATAACAAAAAATCATATTTTAAAAAAATAAATTCAGGAAAAACAAATGTTTGTAGTGTTATTTATTCTTTTTTTCATGTTATGGTCCAAAAATTATGCAGTAAGTTATATAGCAAGAAATCTTAAGCTCCGCACAAAAATACAAAATTTCAAACAAAATGTCACTGGAACAAAAAAAGAAAAAAAATTGTATGTGAAAATACGATAATTTTGACTAAGGAGTTAAATTGCATTTTCAAAGCTCAGCGAAAAAATATCAGATGCATTTTTTAAAAAAATAAAAAAGATGAAAATAGCTTAGATTATTATAAATGATTCTTCATCACAATATATTTAACATGTGTTTCGGTTTGGACAACATATTATTCAGTAAGATCTAGGGTATACAAAACCGGTTTGAATTATTCGGCTTTTCGTTTTTTTTTATTATTCGAACCAGTTTTTTTAAAAATCGCAATTTTCGAATAATTCGAAAACTGTTTTTTTTTGGCTCGAATTATTCGACTGCTCGAATAGTGAGAAATATATAAATCTTCAATTTAAAATTGAAAATTTCTTCAAACCATTTCTTTTATTTCATTTGAGCGACCCTTTTTTTCTACTTACATTTTTACATTTCACGAACGTTTCCAACATTTCTTATCTCTGGCTTCTATTTAATTTTGTTTTATTTGAGCTCGTTTAAACATATGCTTTGGTCATTTCTTTTTGCTTTCTTTTGTTAAAACAGCATTTACAACCGGCTGGCGTATTTAAGTTAAACATGATTTTTAGTTTATAATGCATTCTTTTTTAATAAATTGAATTAACAACAGCTTGACATGAACTCCGAAGTCTGGAAATACTCATTGTATGTACATTTTGTTAGTGTAAAGAGAAAAAAAGCATGGATTTTTTGCTCATGCTCAAATGCACAGCCAAATGCACTGAATCGTGAAAACCCCTACTGTGTTAGTACTGTGGGTAGTACTGCAGAAGTACCTTTCTTTACTTTATTAAAAATAGCTGCTATTTTTGTTAAATAAAAACGACATAGATATATGTAGGTAAAACAAATTAAAAACTTTATTTAATTTGAAAAAACCGGTTTTCTCGGGTTTTTTCTGGTCGAATAATTCAAAAACCGTTTTTGTAAAAATTGTGCTATTCCAAAACGGTTTTTTTTTAAAAATGTCGAATAGTTGCTTACCGTAGTAAGATCTAAGTCATAAATAACTCCAAAATGACCTTTAAACGATTTCAGCAATATCTAGAGGTCAAATTTGTTTGGGTCTTAAGGCATTTTTGTTTTTGTTTGTTTTTTATTTTTTTAACGCATTTTTGTTCTCATTAGGAATGGAACTTTCGGAAAATGGACGCTCACCGAAGTATTTTTACATTTTAAATGTCGAATAGTTGCTTACCGTAGTAAGATCTAAGTCATAAATAACTCCAAAATGACCTTTAAACGATTTCAGCAATATCTAGAGGTCAAATTTGTTTGGGTCTTAAGGCATTTTTGTTTTTGTTTGTTTTTTATTTTTTTAACGCATTTTTGTTCTCATTAGGAATGGAACTTTCGGAAAATGGACGCTCACCGAAGTATTTTTACATTTTAGTAAGATCTAAGTAAGTAAAATCTAAGTCATAAATAACTCCAAAATGACCTTTAAACGATTTCAGCAATATCTAGAGGTCAAATTTGTTTGGGTCTTAAGGCATTTTTGTTTTTGTTTGTTTTTTATTTTTTTAACGCATTTTTGTTCTCATTAGGAATGGAACTTTCGGAAAATGGACGCTCACCGAAGTATTTTTAAATTTTTGAAATGTGAACCGGTCTAATGTATATATATATATAATATAATATAATATAATATAATATAATATAATATAATATAATATAATATAATATAATATAATATAATATAATATAATATAATATAATATAATATAATATAACATAATATAATATAATAAAATATAATATAATATAATATAATATAATATAATATAATATAATATAATATAATATAATATAATATAATATAATATAATATAATATAATATAATATAATATAATATAATATAATATAATATAATATAATATAATATAATATAATATAATATAATATAATATAATATAATATAATATAATATAATATAATATAATATAATATAATATAATATAATATAATATAATATAATATAATATAATATAATATAATATAATATAATATAATATAATATAATATAATATAATATAATATAATATAATATAATATAATATAATATAATATAATATAATATAATATAATATAATATAATATAATATAATATAATATAATATAATATAATATAATATAATATAATATAATATAATATAATATAATATAATATAATATAATATAATATAATATAATATAATATAATATAATATAATATAATATAATATAATATAATATAATATAATATAATATAATATAATATAATATAATATAATATAATATAATATAATATAATATAATATAATATAATATAATATAATATAATATAATATAATATAATATAATATAATATAATATAATATAATATAATATAATATAATATAATATAATATAATATAATATAATATAATATAATATAATATAATATAATATAATATAATATAATATAATATAATATAATATAATATAATATAATATAATATAATATAATATAATATAATATAATATAATATAATATAATATAATATAATATAATATAATATAATATAATATAATATAATAATATATAATATAATATAATATAATATAATATAATATAATATAATATAATATAATATAATATAATATAATATAATATAATATACATATATAATATATTACCTTTTTATAATGTGCGTAGGGTATTTAAATACAAATCATGCCTATGCTTTTTGTTTTTTTACGCAAGACAATTTAGCTACAATTCGTTTGCAGACACATCGTTTGTTGAGATCTTTCGTAAACTAAACAATTTCATGTGCTCTCTATGCTCCTCAATATTATACTCACAATGTCGCTTGCTTGTTCTCCCGCTCTCATAAGCTTTAAGTCGTTCGCTCACTAACTCTCACAAAGCTTTAAAGTGGATTTATGATAAATCCACATTCGATTTTGACTGTGTCGCTGATTTGTATGGCCGTGGCGCATCTTTATATTATATGATCTTTGATTTAAGTCTTGTAGACCGTTGGTGGCATGGCCAAATTCTCGTGCAGCACTTCTAGCGACAATGGATTAAGGAGTATTTAGCACGCTTGCAAGGTCATCCTAAATGGCTGAAAGGCAACCCTAATTTTAAAGTCAACGATTTGGTTCTAGTTAAAGACGAGAGATATCCCTGCAACCGGTGGCCGCTTGCTCGGATTGTGGCGTTGCATCCTGGAAAAGATAATTTTACGCGCGTCATTACGCTCAAAACCCAGCAAGGGTTCCAGAAACGCCCTATCGTTAAGATTTGTCTGCTTCCCATTTCAGGTAACTGGTGCCCAATTGACAAATCACAAGCACAATTAATCAAGAGCACTAGTTTTCTTTGTTACAGGTTACAACTTACTCTAGAAATGACCTCTAAATTAAGTAATTATAGTTCAAAAGAGCAACAATTTCATGTTATTGCACAACTAGCTATCAAGTTTCTTTATAATAATACGAGCCCATCGTCAGAATAGTTCGGCCACTTCAATTTCTGTTCAAACAAACAAAAGCAAACCCATAAAATTGTAAAAAAATATTTTGAATAAAATAGGATATTTTTTCCAACAGAATAACGATATTATATTGAGCCAAAGAAAAGTAAAAAAATTTAAATTAACCAATACATATTATATAACCTAAGCAATAAAAAAATAAAACTTCATTCAGAAAACATCGGCCACCTTTTGAGTAAGTAATAATTGTTCGGCCAATTCCATCTACCATTGGGTAGCATCCCCTTTCTGACTTATGACTGCTGCAGTGCGTCGAGGCATGGTATCCACAAGTTCTTGGCAATACTCTGGAGTAATTGACTGCCAAATATTATATAATTTAGCCTTTAAAGCTCCAATATTTTTAGTAGGGTTTCGTCTCAACTTTCTCTTCATTTTTCCCCACAAGGACTCTATGGGAGATAGGTCCGGGCTACTGGAAGGCCAGGGAATAACTGGAATATTGTTATTTTTTAACCAAGTTTTTGTTGTTTTCGCGGTATTACATGAGGCACCATCCTGCTGAAATAAATATTCACCTTCTGCGGTTTGAAGGTTAGGAATGCATGGCAAAAGCTGAGTGTTGATTATGTCTTGGTATTTCGAAGCGTTGATTATACCATCGACCATGTATAAATTACCAACTCCTCTGGCTGACATGCACCCCCAAACCATAACAGAAGCAGGGAACTTGACAGTACGCTTTAAACAATCTTTGTGATAAGCTTCAGATGAAGTTCGTAGTACTCGTTTTCGACTATCCCCTAGACATAACTCAAACCTTGATTCATCGCTCCAAATTATCGAGTTCCATTGGCGACAAGTCCAGTTGTTGTGATCCTTAGCCCATAGCAGCCGATTTTTTTTTTGCATGGATGTTAGCAAGGGTTTCTCTTTAGCCTATAAAATCTTTAGTTACATTGAATGAACCAAGTTCAAAAATTGAACAAAAAACAAACCTTATAAAATTTGTACCCGAGCTTTTTTACACTTCTTATGCACGTACTAACTGATGCTGTAGAATTACACATTAAATTCCACTCTAATGTGATATCAGCAGCAGTGGCTCGTCGATTTTTAACCACTTTTTTCTTTAAGGCACGCAAATCTTGCAGTCCGTAAGCTGGTTCAGTTTGCCGGACTTTTTTTAGCTGGTTCAGTTTTGCCGGTTCTTTTAAAAACATTTATAATATCCTGAACCGTCGTACGAGGTATTTTAATTTTTCGGATATCTTGCGACATGATTTACCGTCAATATTAGTCTTAATGATTAATTCCCGAATTTCTCTGCAAACCGCTTTATCACGTGGCATGTTTCTACACTAATTTTTTAAATTGAACTGACTTGCTGACAAATAAACATTACAATACACAACAAAAAATGCAAACACAATAAAAACGAAACTTCGTTAAACCGTTATCACAAAATGTAGTTGATTGGCCGATCTATTATGACTGTTTGCAGCTGGCCGAACTTTTCTGAGTTAAGTTTTATTTGAAATTGTTGCTTTTGTGCAATATTTTTTGCAAAATGCAATTTTATTATTGGCTTAATATGTTAAATATACTTATCAAGCGTTGTAGAAAAAGTTTTTTTTTTATTCATACCCCTTTTAAAAATGTCTTGGAATTTCTTTGTTCTAGTTTAGATGTAAATTAAGGTGGCCGAACTATTTTGACGATGGGCTCGTAATAAATGAAGCATCCGAAATAAAACCATTGAGTTCTTGAACTTTTTAGTTACCAATAATGCTGATATTTGTCTACTTTCTGAGACTTGTCTTAATAATAGAGATAAACTCTTTCATCCAGATTATCAATGTTTTCGGCGGGATCGGATCGTATCAATCCCAATGGTAGTGGCGTTGCAATATTTGTTAAAAAAATTTAGTTTGCTGTGAGATTCCTCATTTGAAAACAAAAATGGTAGAAAATGTAGGTATTTCATTAACTAACAAAGATTATTCTTAGTTAAATATATTCAGTGTCTATTTTCCTGGTCGTACAAACACTGTTGAAAATCGGTTAATATTTAAAAGTGACCTAAGAAAACTATTTTGTTCAACTGAAAACTTTTTATGTTGCGGTGATTATAATAGTAAGCATGCCCGAAGTCAAACGCATGGGGTAATATCCTTCAAGAATTTACTATATACTACCCATTAATGATTTCCTTTTCTAACAACCCGACAATTCCTACAAATGTACGTTTAAGACCAGTAGTTTTGGATTTAATTGTGTCTAATATTTCTGCAATTGTTTCACAACCGATTGCCATAAACGACTTAAGTTCAGATCATTTACCGGTAAAATTCAGTAGGGGTATTCACGGGTTGGTGCGAAACGCAGTTGCGACGATGCGAAAATGCAAGATTGCTAAATTTCGCATCATTCCAACAACAAACACATTAGAAGCCATTTTGCAACTCTTGTTGAATTACGCACTGCTCAAACCTATTGCGAAAACGCACAAGCAGTGATGCGAAACAGCTGATTCATGTTATGGTTGTTATCAAGCATAGTTGCCATCTGGGTAAAACTTTAAAAAGGCTAAGTTTGTACGTTGATTTTAATAAATTTTTGTTATTTTGAAATAAGGTGGCAATATATTTTTTTCAGTTACCGAAAAAATATGTTCCATTTTCGCATTTTTGCAATTCGCATCAACCCGTGAATACCCCTAGTATTAGCATAAATGCAATATCCAGAGACATAATGATAGGAGATACTAAAAATACGAACTGGAAAACCTATACAAACCATCAAAGGGAGCTTATTAATAAAAGTACAGCATTAGAACACATACAAAGCACGGATCAGGTTGATGAAAATATAGATATCTTTACTACTAATATAACTAATGCTATAGAAGCGTCTGTTCCTAAAGTTCCTCTTTGAAAGCAAAGATATCATCTGCCTTCACATATATTAAATTTAATAAAAAAAAAACTTCTATAGAAGACTTTGTGGAAGCTTTCGACATAAGTCTGATTATGAAGTAATGATCAATTACCGCATAGAAATTCGCAGCGAAATTAACAAATTTAAAAATAAAGCCTGGAACTCTAAATTAAACCTGCTCGATAAGCGATCAAAACCTTTTTGGAAAATTGCCAAAGTTTTAAGAAAGAAAAATAGTCCCTTGCCCCCTTTATTGAAGGGCAATCAGGTTATTTTTCTAACAGACCAAAAAGCAAATTCATTAGCAAAAAATTTTGTTAGTTACCACTATGTTTCTCAAAACGTGTGTTCGTTTTCGCATGACAGGTCCATAAATAATGTAGTTAATTATTTTAAAAATTTAATTATCAACAC
The DNA here is from genome assembly GCA_943735915.1 of Pherbina coryleti. Lineage (NCBI taxonomy): Eukaryota > Metazoa > Arthropoda > Insecta > Diptera > Sciomyzidae > Pherbina > Pherbina coryleti. Next base: position 93,552,880 of record OX030948.1, read on the forward strand.
GCCAGATAACGATTTTGTTTCAATTGACTCAATCAAGATGATTATAGCTGATCTGAAGCCTAGAAAAGCTAGTGGATTTGAAGACATAAAAAATTTCATGCTCAAGAAATTTCCAAAAATTGCTTACATATGTCTCACATTTATTTATTCTTGCCTTAAGCTGCAATATTTTCCTGGAACTTGGAAAACAGCTAAAGTGGTTGCAATTGCAAAACCAGGTAAACCCACTTACAAGCTAGATAGTTACAGACCCATAAGTCAACTCAGTGGTATGAGTAAAGTTTTAGAAAAGGTAATAAAAGATTAAATTTGGACATTTATTAATCATAATGATATCAATTTAAAAGAACAGTTTGGATTTAGAACATTTCATGGAACAACATATCAAGTGAAAATAATTCACAATTATGTAAAAAATAATTTCAATTCAAAAAAGTCAACTGCGCTGGTACTTTTAGATGTGGAAAATGCTATCGACTCTGTTTGACATAACGGTTTGCTATTTAAGCTTATAAATCTTAATTTTCGGTAATTTATCATTAAAATCGTAGAAAGTTTTCTCTCAGAAAGGTTTTTCTCTGTATGCATAAAAAACGAACATTCTGATTTTCTACAGATACCTGCAGGTGTACCCCAAGGATCAGTCCTTAGACCACTTTTATACATTATCTATATCTCTGATACAGTGTTGCCATATTTTTTAAAAAAAAAAAAAACTTTAATTTCCAGAAAAAAAACTTGTTTTTGGGTGAAAAAACTTGATAATAACAATTAACTAAAACATGTACATATTTTTAAAATGTGTGCTTTAAAATTTTTGGCAATTCGCTTTGTTCTCTCGTTGTCTCGTTATTTTGGCCACTTTATTTCTCAAGAAAATACGGAAGACTTGATCGTCAACTCTGAATGTATGTAAACTGAAACGTCAAGTTTAAAAAGGAATCTCAAAAATTTACCGCCAAGACTCGACGAAGAAAAACCGAGACAAAAGAACAGGAACAATGACAGCAACAATAACAGCAACAGCGCTGCCATAAAAATAAACTTCGAAAATGAGTGAAAACTAGTAGTAGCAGCTTTAAATTATACTTATGTTTTTGTAGTAAGATTCAATTTAGTTTATCTATGTGATTCATAGATTCATTAAAAAAGAAAGCATCGTTTTAAGGGGGGAAATATACCCAGAATTTTTTTTTTTCAAAAAATGTTATACATTTTCTTAAAGGTTTAGGTCTCAAGAATATGTGGTGAAAATTTCAAGTCGATATCTCAAAAAATAAAGTTATAGTCTAGTGAGTGACCCGCCTTCTAGAGCGCTCAGTGCTGGGCCTTATTTTCAAGCGCGTTTTTCTCGAAACCATGTTTTCAAAGTCGGTGACCAAGATTTTTCGAAGCTCAGTGAACCAATCGTTCTGATTTTTTTGCAGGCTTGTTTTATGCATAATAATCTCGTAATAGGATTTTTTTTCGTAGCTGCGTTCATTTTTAATAGTCAAAATAATGACGAATTTGTGGTCGAAAATCGTTACTTTATGTTCGGACGTCCGCCATTTTGCGAAAAATCAATATTTTCAAAATTGGCTATGACAAGTACGAGTGTTAAGTATCTAGTTTTATAATATATTATTAGCATCATTTTATAAATCCCTGCACATCACTTCACGCTGCGTTGTTGAAATTCGCAATTTATAAAACGCAACACTGCACGCCGTGATCTTCAGCGTTGAGTAACGCAATAGCGTAGTGAAAACAGTACAAAGTTCGCATTTTATAAAAAGCTGCACTTGAAATTCGTTCACTTGAACAGTCACTTTCATCACTTGCTCTTGAGCTGCCGTTAGAACGAATAAGTTGGCTTTGAAAGGGAAATAACTGTTTGTTTCACTCATATATTCTAAAATGTTTACATATATCGTTTGAATATAGGTTAAAGACAGCAACAACGAACAACAGTTCGAAATGTTGCTAAAAGAAATAAAAAAACTACCGCAGGTAGCAAATGTGTACGCCAGTGTTTGGCGTTTATATTGCAATTTCAATTTAATGATGGCTGAAAAGAACAGCTGATATGGTTGCCAACAAGTCAAAATTTGGTGAATCTTAAATATTTCAAATATTTGCAATAATGATGCTAGTTTTATTTTAGATGTGACAACCCTAAACTGTTGTTGACTGACAGTTCACCGTGGTAACGTAACATAGCTAACGCAATAACGTAGTGATTAATAAAATGCAAATTTTTAATCCAAGTGATGCGCCGCGTTAGCGTTGCGTTTCATCACGGTGATTTATTAAATGATGCCATTAATTTTTTTGTCTCAGTTGAATTTAGGAGGAGCAATCTTGGTCACCGCATTTTCAAAGCGTTCTACAGAAAATGCTGTATCTACCATAATATTAAATTTTTTTTAAAAAAAAATACATACTCTTGAATGTGTATATGTTAAGGTATAAAAACCCTCATTTAAATGCACAATCATGATCTTCATCATCAATCCTTCAAAAATGCACAAACATGACCTTTTTTCTGCGACCGTTGGGTATATTTCCCCCCTTAGTCGTTAAAACTTGAAAAACTGGGTAAATTAAAACTTTATTTTTTTAGGGAAAAACTTGAAAACTTTCTACCCTCTCAAAAAACTGGCAAAACAAGTTTTATCTGTCCACATGGCAACACTGCTCTGATATACCACGACTGAGAGACTGTGAGTATACAGCATATGCGGATGATATCGGAGTATTTACATCTCATGAATTTCGTCACATTTCTGTGAACTATTTACAGTGTAGCTTGGATACACTGTATGCTTATTTTATAAAGTGGAAAATAAAACTAAACGTTAATAAATCACAAGCTATAATTTTCACCAGAAAAAGACATCCTTGTTTTTACCAAGTTCGAACATTGAAATTAATAGTTTTGAAATTCCATGGAGTAGCTGCGTTAAATATTTAGGTGTATTGATAAAAAACACTAATTTACAGTGGCCATATTCACAACATTAAAACCAAGTTTAATATAGCAATGAAGCTCTTATACCCTCTCATAAAAAGACACTCTAAACTTAGTAATCATAACAAGTTTGATTGATTGATTGATTGATTTTATTTGTTTTAAATATTATATTACATTCATACATTTCATTAATTACAACAGTAATCATAACAAGTTAAGGTTGTTAAATCAATTTTCCAACCAATTGCGTTGTATGCGTACCCTATCTGGGGTGTTTGTGCAACAAGCCCCATCAAAAAAATTAAAATAAGTCAAAACAAATTGTTAAAAATGGTTTTAAAGCTTCCTTTGCATTATTCCACTAAACATCTACATAAAATACGTAATGTTGTCTATATACATAATCGTATTATAAAAATAACAGAACGCTTTGTACTTCTTTGATAATTGTACTTCTCAGATAATGATTTGGTTTCTAGTCTTTATTTTGAAAATTGAACTTTTGAATTGTATAATTTAGTTTCTTGATTTAAATTTTAAAATTTTATGTACATTATTTAATTTCACTAATTTTCATATTGTTTTTTTTTATGTTCAATTTTCTTGTAGTACATTTTTGCTTTAAACTAGAGTTGGGCAAATGGCGCACATAACGCACAGGCGCACAATTTGCGACAGAGCGTGCTGACTGCGTGCTAAGTGTGCTAGATTAGGAAGTTGCTATGACTCGGGCGAAAGAGAGAAAAATTGAGCGAATAAGACAGTACAACTGAGCGCATTATGATTTTCACAAAGCAGACTCTCATACAAGCCTTGCCACTATTTTTTTTTTCAGAATACAAACTAGATATATTTTTGATTCAATATATTATATTAATATTACTTGGTAGTTTGTTTGGTTTATTGCAATTATAATTATGAAGTTAAGGAATTTCAGAATTCCAAACAATTAAGAAATAACTCAAACAAAAATAATTGTAAGCAACAAATTATTACATAAAATTAATTCACTTCAAAACAACCCTGTTATATATCACAAATGCCAAAAAGAATATCAGATGTATCTATTATTTTCATGAGGACTAAAGCTGATATATTTCTAAAAATTATTTAAGTTATAATGAAATAATTGAAGTGAAAACAAATTCTTGAATTTTACATTTTGTAAACAAACTCTTCTATTTTTTGGAGTTTACTCCTTTAGAGCAAAAAAATACTTCTTTGTTAAAACTTTAAAAGTAAAAAGATAACTAAAACTTTCTGGCTTTAAGTAAAAACTGCACACTCAAACCCGGCCTCTGCATTATATGCCGAATATTAACGAGTAGTTATAAAATGCCCTTTATTTGAAATCACTGAGCAAGCAACATTGGTTTTTTTCGGTACTGAGAGAAATTAAGATTTTCGCAATGCAGACCAGCGTTGCCACTTAAAACATTTTATTTGATTTGCAACCTATGTACCAACAAAGTATACCATAAAAAAACAATACCTGCATTGTTGCTTTTAGTTTTCATTTTATAAATTTAAAAAAAAAAATATAAAAGTATTTCATTATAACTTAAATTATTTTTAGATATGTATATATCACCTTTAGTCCTTATGAAAATAGTAGATACATCTGAAATACTTTTTGGCATTTGTGATATATAACAGGGTATTTTTGAATTGAACTAATTTTATGTCAAATCTGCTAAAATTGTAGCAAGTGTGCAAATAATTTGTTGCTTATTATTTATTGAATTCATAAGTGATATTTACTTACTTACTTATCCGGCGCTTACAACCGTAAGTCGGTTTTGGCCTCGTATAAGAAATTGCGCCAGCCATTTCTGTTCTGCGCTTGCTGGCGCCAGTTGGAAACAGCAAGCGTGGTCAGGTTATCCAACACCTGATCCTTCCAACGAAGATGTGGCGTCCTCTTCTGCGTTGACCACCACCGGGCACCGAATCGAATATTTTTTTCGCTGGAGCGTCGTTTTCCATTCGCTCAACATGACCTAGCCAGCGGAGCCGCTCGATTTTAATGCGCTTAACTATGTCGATGTCAGCGTACAGCTTATACAGCTCGTGGTTCCATCGAATTCGGTACTCGCCATTGACGCAGATTGGACCGAAGATTTTACGAAGGATCTTTCTCTCGAAGGCTCCCAGAGTCTTTTCATCAGAACTGCTCAACGTCCAGGTTTGTGCTGCATATAATAGGACGGGCATGATAAGTGACTTATAGAGCGTTTTATAGAGTTTTGTTCGTCGAGAGAGGGCTCTGCTTCTCAATTGCCTACTTAGCCCAAAGTAACACCTGTTGGCAAGAGTTATCCTTCGTTTTATCTCAATACTAACATCGTTGAAAGAGTTAATGCTGGATCCCAGGTAGACGAAGTCCTTAACAACCTCGAAGGAGATGTTGTCAACAGTGACGTGGTTTCCAAGATGCTGGGACTGTTTATTTGTTGACACTAGGTATTTCGTCTTATCTGCACTCACTGCAAGACCTATTCGACTCGACTCTTTCGCTAATCTGGAGATTGCTGCACTGACTTCGCGCGTATTATGGCCAATGATATCGATATCATCAGCATACGCCAGCAGCTTAATACTTTTGTAGAATACCGTGCCGCTGCGTCTCAAATCAGAGACGTGAGATCCTTCCCGATCTTAACTGTGCTGCTGGTGTTGCTCAGTGTCATTCTGCAAAGACGGATGAGCTTTGCAGGAATACCAAATTCAGACATGGTGGAATATAGATGATTCCTTATAGGACTGTCGAAGGCGGCTTTATAATCGACAAAAAGGTGGTGTGTGTCGATCTGTTTTTCTAGGGTCTTCTCCAAGATTTGTCGTAGCGTAAATATCTGGTCTATGGTGGATTTACCAGGTCTGAAGCCACACTGATAAGATCCAATCAGCTGGTTTACGATGGGCTTTAGTCTTTCACATAGCACGCTCGACAGGACCTTATATGCGATATTAAGAAGGCTTATCCCACGGTAGTTGGCGCAAATTGTGGAATCGCCTTTCTTGTGGATTGGGCAGAGCACACTGAGGTTCCAATCGTTTGGAATGCATTCTTCCGACCATATTCTGCATAGAAGCTCATGAATGCATTTAAATAGAGCTTCGCCTCCATTCTTGAAGAGCTCAGCCGGTAAGCCATCGGCTCCTGCGGCTTTGTTGTTTTTAAACCGAGCTATAGCTTTCAAGACTTCACTATGGTCGGGCAGCGGAACTTCAACGCTGTAGTCCACAATTGGGGTTTCCGGGATATCATCTCTATTGGCGGGATTGTTGTTGTCGTCACCATTCAGAAGCCTAGAGAAGTGTTCCCTCCACATCATCAGTGTAATCTGGATATCTGTCACTAGATTCCCATTTTCATCCTTGCAGAAAGAGGCCCCGGTCTTGAAACCATCGGCCAGGCGTCTTATTTTTTCGAAAAATTTTCGGACCTCATTCCTGTCACCATGCATCTCAATTTTCTCGCACTCACGCATTTCTGCTTCCCTTTTCTTTCGCCTGAAAATGCGTCTCTCTTCCCTCCTCTTCTCTTTGTATCGCTCTTTAGCAGCACGCGTTACAACCGACTGCGGGGTGGCTTTGTAGGCGGCGTCTTTTTCTGCAGTGGCGTCGCGACACTCCTGGTCGTGCCACTGGTTTAGGCGAGGGCGGTGATAGCCTATCACTTCTTCGGCAGCCGTACGCATAGAGTGGGAAATGTGATTCCACTGCGCGCATATATCGTCAATCGGAGGAGTGCTTTCTTGAAGCAGGAGTGAGAGTCGAGTAGCGAAGTCTTTGGCTGTTTGTTTTGATTGCAGCTTTTCGACGTCTAGCTTTCTCTGTGCTGGATTGCGCGCATTCTTCGTTGCGCACAGGCGTGTACGGATCTTGGCTGCGACAAGATTATGATCCGAGTCTATATTGGCACCAAGGATCGTGCGTACATCTAAAACAATGGAAGAGTGCCTTCCGTCAATCAAAACGTGATCAATTTGGTTGCGCGTCTTTTGATCAGGAGACATCCAAGTTGCTTTATGAATATCGAGATGCTTGAATCTAGTGCTACTAACGACCATGTTTCGCGGTGCGGCAAGGTCAATCAGCCTCATTCCGTTATCGGAGGTATTGTCGTGGAGGCTGAACTTTCCGACTGTTGGACCAAAGATATTTTCTTTTCCCACCTTGGCGTTGAAGTCACCTAGCACGATTTTTATGTCGTGGCGGGGGCTGCGCTCATAGGCCTCTTCAAGGCGCTCGTAGAAGCTGTCTTTGGTCTCATCGTCCTTCTCTTCTGTCGGAGCGTGCGCACAAATCAGGCTTATATTGAAGAATCTTGCCTTGACATGGATTATGACAAGTCGTTCGTTCACAGGTGTGAATCGCAGGACATGATGCCGTAGTCGCTTGCCAACCACGAATCCGCATCCAAATTCGTGCTTCTCCGCATGGCCGCTGTAGTAGATATCACAGGATGCTTGCCGTAAGCAACCCTGTCCCTTCCATCGCATTTCTTGGATTGCAGTGATATCAGCTTTATATATTTCCAAGATATCTATCAGTTGGATAGAGGCACCATCCCAATTAAGGGTTCGGACGTTCCAGGTGCATATCCGTAAATCATTGTCAGTTTTTCGTTTGCGGTAGCCGTCATCAGATTTGGGGATCATTTTTATCTTATTTCTTATGCGTTTCATTGAAATTTTGTTTTTACGTGGTGGGCTTCAAACCCAACGCACAACCCTTTAAAGGTAGGGGGAGCCCGCCGCTCATATTAGCCGTCAAACTAACGGTTGCCAGTTTGCCGTTTCTAGAGGACACCACGCAGAGGTTTGAGTTGACTTGAGACGAGTTCGACATGGATAATGCTGACCTCACCAGGTTGAGGCAGTCAGACACGTTGCCATGTGAAGATCGCCCCCCTTGACCCTCACGCGTTGCCTTGTGAGGATCGTCCTCCTCGCTTTGGTTTTATTGCTCTTGCGCTTATTAGCTTGTCAAAGTTAGTGGACTGCTAGAACCACTGAGACTACTGATGAGTCGGTGTAGCGTCCGACGAAACCATGGTCTAGTCAGCTTGGTTTGTTCTGCAAAAAACATTGTTGTTGTAGCAACCTGTTGCTTCATGAATTATTTGGCATAAAGCTCTTAATATAATTCTTAAAAAAATTGTTTTTTAAGAATTATGAAAATTAAGTGAACATATAAAAATGCCAAAATTTTGTAACTCAAAAATTATTTTGTCTTAACATATATTTTTTTGAATCAGTTTCATTCTTTTCTTTTAAATTTCTGCGAAAAAATAAAACGTCCAGAAATTAGAACATTTCAGAAATTAGAACCACCCGTGGAACGAAGTGGTTCTAATTTGTGAGAATCTACGGGTTCGTTCATAAACTACGTTACCAATTTAGGGGTGTGGAGGGGCTTTAAAATGTACTACGATAAGTAACGATAGGGGGGGGGAAAGCGTCTCACATACAGTAACGTGACCAAAAATAAAAAAAAACTTTAAATTCTGAAATCAGTTCAAATTTGTGTCCTATATTTGTATTGCGGCTTGTATTTCGTTTCAAAAACATCAATGCAATCTGATAAGTGAGTTTTATTTAATTTAAAATAAATTGGTATAAAAAGTACATACTATTTAAATAAAACAATTTTAAGATAAATAATAAAGTTGAAAATCAGTAACGTACTGTATGTATTCTGAAAAAAATAGTGGCAAGGCTTGTAGGAGAGTCTGCTTTGTGAAAATCATAATGTGCTCAGTGGTACTCTCTTATTCGCTCAATTTATCTATCTTTCACCCAAGTCATGGTAACCCGCTCATCTAGCACACTTAGCACGCAGTCAGCACGCTCTCTCAGCACGACACCTGACTTCTGTCATTCACGTTATTACTAATGGTCTAGTTAGCCTCGCATGGCACAGCAGCGCATGGCTTAACAAGTGTCACTTGGCGATCTGTTTAATACGATTTGCGTGTACCTGATTATGCACAACATGACAACGCATGGCAATGCTCAGATAAAAACAGAAATTCATCTCTGATACATAGATAAACACAGAAGATCTGTTTCATTTTTATTTCTGTGTATCTTCTATGCGTTTGACGTTTTGCCGAAACAGTTTTGCATAATCAGCACTTGTTTTGCTATGTGCTAGCTTGTTATCTATGTACCATGCGCTGCTGTGCCATGCGAGGCTAACTAGACCATAAGAGTGTAGAATCCGATAGTTAACAGGTGTTGCATAAATTCTGTTGCGTCTCAGATACAGAAAAATACGTAAACACGCTTTGTTATTCGTAAATGTACCTTTTAATTTATTTATTTAAGATAACTACTATATTTGAATATAAAAATAAATGTATATAATTCTTTTAGTAATATAAGAGATGCCTTCAGTCACACCCTTTGCCTATTAAGTTTATTTAAATTTCCAAGGTAACTGATCTTAAGCAGTAAACTCCAGTCGCGCGTCGGAGCTGACACGCACACTTTTTTTTTTTTTTGAATTTATAAATTGAAAACAGAAAGTAACAACGCATGTATTGTTTTTTTTATGGTAAACTTTGTTGGTACATAGGTTGCAAACAAATTTGGGGCAGTAACAATTTCAGTAAAAATTTGATAAAATAAAATTTTTTAAGTGGCAACGCTGGTCTGCATTGCGAAAATCTTAATTGCTCTCAGTACCAACCAAAACCTATGTTGCTTGCTAAGTGATTTTTAAATAAAAGGCTTTTTATAACTACTGGTTAATATTCGGCATATAATGCAGAGGCCGGGTTTGAGTGTGCATTTTTTACTTAAAGCCAGAAACCCACTATGAGCTTTTATTTTTGTAAGGTATTTAACCAAATCTCTGTAAGTTGTGCAATAACTTTAAGTTTTATAATAATTTTCTTCTACCTCAAAACAATTAAAATAATAAAAAAATACTGATTTATTACCTCTTTTTGTCTCCATAATCAAAAAGTTGTTTCCGACTGTTCAAAGTTTTCAAAGAAAAGAAATTCTGAATGAAGTGTGACAAAACTCTACACAAAGCATAATGGCAGATGCTTTCAAACAGATCATGCACTATGTCGAAAGAAAAATTTGTGTTACATGGTATTAGTTAAGAGAATTAAAAATTGAATCTTCTTTTATACCAGTTCGTACGCAAAAGTGTCAAATCTTCTCTAGTTTGAATTTGTGCTACGACTTTTGAAACTTTACATTGCCGGCAATAATAGTTCGACGAAAATGACTTAACGAATCCTAAAATACTATTGAGACCTAAATTATCGCCTAATATTAGAGAAACAGTAAAATAAACGTCCTGTTTCCCTTCCGAAGTTTCAATACACAGACCGTTTGTTTCTAAATTCTTTAACTCAGATATCAATTGGTAAAGGGTTTGTTTATTACCAAATTTAGAAATAATCTTAGTTTTAAAAAGTCCGGCGACAAAAATATTACTAAGTTTTGACAATCTTAAAGCAGGTATTATGGGAATTTTATAATAACAAGCACATATAGAATATTGCAGTGAGTGTGGACCTAGTAGGATATTAATGCCAAAATCGTCAAAATACAAAAACAATGGAAGAAGTATTTTGTTTTGAAATTTTTTACATTTTAATTTCCATAATTCGCAACACGTAAATCCGTCTATATTAGGAGAATTTTTCAATTCATTCATGTTATCTTTAATCGACTTAAATACGCATGTGCGCCATTAGCATTCAAGTGTGCTATTTCGTTATTAATTGTAAATATTTTCAGTTGTTCAAAAACTTTTTTTTTTATCAACATAAGAAAAAACTTGTATTCGGAATCAATATCTTGAAATGAATTGGAAAAAAATGGTTTTAATTCTTTAAAGGTATTTTCAGAGTTTTCAGATTTAATTACATACTCAAAACAAGTTGTTAGTATTGTTGTTAAAAAAGAGGTTATATCGCGTTGCATATCAATCACATCACGTTTAGAAAAATAATCTCTGGCATGTTGGCAAAGCGTAAACTTAAGAGCTGAGTCTAAAATTGTAGTTCTTATGTTTTCAATTGTAAGTCTTATATAAGCAAATAATTATGTTTTGTTACAATTTAAATTGTTATTGCTTTCTTTGCTATTATTTGGATTTAAATTAAATTCAACGTCTACACTATCCAAAAGCGGGAGTGAAATATTATTCGTTTGGTTTCCCTTGAGTTTGAGTTTTGAGTTTTATTTATTTATTGTGATCAACTAGTACAACAAGATTTATAAAGAAACCTTATAGTTACAGCACTAGCTTCATGCAGTTAATAATCATGAATATAACTTACAGAATAACATAAATTATGACTTAAAATTAAATTAAATAAATTATAAAATTATTCGCAGTATATATATTCGATTTTTATATTATATCATTGCAACAATGAGAGATACATGGAAAGCTTATTTTTGTATTGCACAGCGTGTATGTATGGGTAGATCTTAGCTCAGTAGATAAGGAGTTCCAAAGACGTATTGCGAAGATATAAAATTGTCTTTCCGAGGTTAGGCAAAAATGTCGTATTTGGATCAAAGTTCTAGTTCTATTTGAACACGAAAAGAACAATCTATCGCGTAAATATGAAGGTTCACCAGAGTATATAACTTTATGCAGCATTACCAGAGTACGAAATTTTAGAATATTTTCAAAGGTCATATTGCAGATTTTTTTAGCATAATGTGAAACACTGTCGCGACGTTCCAGTCCATAGACGTATCTAGTGATGTTGTTGAATAGGACACACAGTTTTGCTTTGGAAGCAGCATCACAATTAGCAAATAGTTCACATCCGTAGAGGAGAGTGGGCAGAAGATAAGTTTTTGCAAGAACTAATCTAATCCGTTGTGGAGTAAAGGACTGAGTTATCCACAGTGAGCGTAACATTCCGTATACTTTACCGACGGTAATCCTAATATGCGTGCTCCAAGACAACGTTCTATTAAAAACAATTCCAAGGTTTTTTGCAGAATCTTCGTATTGTATTGCGCAATTGCTAAGCATTACTTTTGGAAAATTAGAAATGTCTATAAGCTTTTTTGTCATGACTAAGCACTTTGACTTTTTGGGATTGAGGTGTAAACCATTTTCACTTGCCCAGTTATTAATGAGACTCAAATCGTAATTGATGTTAGCTACACAATTAGATTCAAGATTGCGACTGCAACTTGCATACAGCTGAACATCATCTGCATACATATGAATGTTGCAGCTTTGTAGAATATAAGTTAAATCGTTTATGTAAATCGAGAACAGGAGTGGCCCAAGGACAGATCCCTGTGGTACACCACGTAAGACTGGTAAAAAATCAGATGTCAGATTATTTGCGCATACCGCCTGCGATCTTTTGAGTAGATACGATTGCATTAAATTTGCAGCAGTTGATGAAAAGTTGAAATAGTTTAAAAGTTTAGTATAAAGGATAGTATGATCGACAGTATCAAATGCCTTTGAATGATCTAAAAAGGACTAAAATTTACTTTGTTTTCATCTAAACTAGCGCGGATGTTTTCAGCTACGTCAATTAATGCAGTAACACAGCTTCGCTGAGCTCTTAAGCCTGACGGTCTATCACTGATTAGGTTATTTTCGTTTATATATGAACTGATTTGCCGGTGAAGCAAAATTTCTAATGCCTTAGATAGGAAGGGTAAAATAGCTATCGGGCGAAAGTCGTTGCCTGATTTAGGTATTGGTATTATTTTAGCTTTTTTCCAGCTGCTTGGAAAAATAGATGTCGTAAGAATGGTGTTAAAAATGTGGGTAATGAATGGCAAAAGCACGGGTAGAAGAATTTTTAGAAATACAGGGTGCATCTCATCGATGCCAGTAGCATTAGATTTAATTGCTAGAATGCTCTGAAGTACTTCACATTGATCAACGCAACAAAACGAAAAAATTAAATTTCTATTTAGATTACCAAATCTGTTAGAGTATATATTGGCAGTTACCATGGGCATTGAAATATTTATAAATTTCTCGTTCAGATCATTGACCTCAACAACGTTACTACTTGTGGTTTCCTTACCAATACCAATTTTACGAATTTCATGCCACATTTTCTTACCTCCAATCGCATTTTCGAATTTTTCACTGTAATATCTAGTTTTGGATTGTTTTACGTGGATACAGACCTCTTTTCTCAATCGTTTGAATTCAGCATACAGTTCAGGAGTTATAAATCGCTTCCAACGTTTGTATATACTGTTGCGATCAGCGATAGATTTTTTTATTGAGCTATTAAACCACTGTTTTTGTTGAGTTTTTATAGTTTTAGTTTGATAGGGGACACATTCATTGAAAAGCATTCTTAGATTTTGTTCAAAAAAGTTTACCTGATCTTCAACTGATGGCATACCAAAGATCGCACTCCAATTTATATTGTTGACTTTTTGATTAAGTTGCGGATAGTTGATTTGCTTGAAGTTACGAAAACTAAATGATGTTGAATTTTTATCATATTGGAAATCATACGTAAAGAATATGAGATCGTGTTTAGAAAAAACAGGTACTTCTAGTTGATCATAGAGGAGGACTTTGGTTTTGTCAGTTACGAAGAAAAGATCTAGTAAGGTATTATTAGTGTTAGTGAAATGTGTAGGTTTTCTGTTAGGTGTTTTTCCAACAGTAAGTTGCTATTGAAGTCACCTGCAATGACGATATTCGAAAACGGAAGTGATATATTTTCAATTGTACTAAGTAATAGCGTGTAATCTAGAGATCGGTTGGGTCGATAAGCACATCCAACGAGCATTTTATTATTACCATTCGCAATTGAGACAAAGACAAATTCGATTGGACTACCTATATCAGATTTGCAGACAAGTTGACATGAGATATTATTTCGCACATAAATTGCAGCGCCACCTGCATGACCCTGTCTGTCAGCACGGAAGATACTAAAGCCATCCAGTTTGAATAGTGAATTAGGCATCTCAACATTAAACCACGTCTCAGATATGCAAATTATGTCTATACCAGAACCTTCAAAAATATATCTAAATTCGTCAATTTTGTTAATTAAGCTTTGCGCATTAATGTGACATACTCTTAGTCCGTTACGTACTTTACAGAGAATACGAATAAGATTGAAAATATTGTCTTTGGAACTGTAAGTGTTGTTATCTTGAGTGAACATTTGTAACAAAACAGAAATTGTTCCTAACGTGTGCAAAGTTTAAAGATTGCTGTTGCAATGAAATAATTGTAATACATTCAAATGATATCAAAACATTAATGAGTTTAAATATATAATAAAAAAGAGTATAAAAGCATTTAGGTAGAAACTGCAATGAGAGAAAAAATATTAATTTATACTTATTTATGTTACAAAGAACAAAAAAGCGACGGTTTGAGTAGACGATCCGAATAGATTGATGAGCATTAGATCTGCAACTCACGAAAAAGCGAGTTTTCATTGATGTTATAATTTTCTGCGATTAATGTCTGATTCACATTACTGCTAATGTTGTTGTTATTGTTCTTGTTGCTGTTGTTGTTGTTGTTGTTGTTGTTGTTGTTGTTGTTGTTGTTGTTGTTGTTGTTGTTGTTGTTGTTGTTGTTGTTGTTGTTGTTGTTGTTGTTGTTGTTGTTGTTGTTGTTGTTGTTGTTGTTGTTGTTGTTGTTGTTGTTGTTGTTGTTGTTGTTGTTGTTGTTGTTGTTGTTGTTGTTGTTGTTGTTGTTGTTGTTGTTGTTGTTGTTGTTGTTGTTGTTGTTGTTGTTGTTGTTGTTGTTGTTGTTGTTATTTGCTAAGTATTGACGTGCGCTAGAATCAATAAGATAATGCAAGCTATTAATGCTTTCCACATAATCTGCATTTACGCCTTCTCTAAGTTTTATGTAGACTAGGCCGCGAAGAGTAAAAGCTGCAACAATTTGTTTTTTCCTTTTGTATTGCAGTGCAGTTTGTAGAATTGTGTAGTTTGCTTTGGTAAGACTTTCATTTGCATAGAATGGTTTGTTTGAATCATACCCCACATGTTGTAGGCGAAATGGAGATTTATTTATGCGACGAAATTGAGCGATAGCTTTGAGTACACTATTGCGCGCATACGGCGATTCGAATTTAACAATAATCGGTGCATCGAGATTATTGCGCGAAGATTTGAAATTTTTCAAGCGAAAAATATTTTTGATTGGTGGTGGATTTATTTTAAGCGTAGCGCATAGGCAGTCGAAAAAGTTTAAGAGATTTTCGCCGTTGCTAGAAGGGATTGATTATGCGTAGGTCACTCGCAACAGTAGAGTTCTCTTGCCTGGCTAGTTGATTTTTAAGCAAATCTATCTCAGACTTAAGAGAATCGATGTTCACCGCACTTATTTCCAGCTGTGTAACCCTATCAGAGACGGCATTGAGATCTTTTCTTAATGCAGTTACATTGAGTCGAAGATCCTCTAAGATTCTCTTTTCACTCTCTTTAATTGCGGCGGTAAGCTTTTCATACACTTGAGAGGTAATTAGCTCACTATGCTTTGCGAACCTTTGATCCATCATTGCACTCTGCTTTTCAAATAGATCAATAACAAAAGAAGTTGAACCAGAATCTGTTTGCAGCTTGGGACATGACTCATGTTTTTTGGGAGAACGTGTATCCCGTTGGCTGATTGTTTTTGCTGATGCAGACACTGCTCTGTTTGTATCTCTTTGTGTTGCTGATGTTGCTGATTTTGCATGCTGCGTGAGGGACGAACTCGAGCCAGACTTAGTTTGCTTGTTGGTCTCATCAGAGAATGTTGGTAACGGTGACGATTTGTTAGCAACAATCGGTGGAGAGCGAATAGAAGCGCGCCGAGCAGAGAGACATGATGTGCATTTAAATGTTTGATTGTTCTTAAGCATGAATTCGATATCACTTTTATTCAAATTCACACATTGGCAATGAAAATATTCATTGCAGTTGACACATTTTATTTTTTTATCTTCGTCCAAATGACGATCGACTCTTGATAAGCAAACACACGGCATTTTTAGTTATTTTAGCGTTTATTTTAATATCCAAGCAAGAGCGCCGAAAAAATACGTGTTGATGCCACGACGAGAGAATTTGTTTTTGTCCTTGATGTGTTTATTTTTAAGATGTTATTTAAACGTGTATATGTTTTGAAATGTTTGTGGATAAGAACTTTGTTTGCAAATAAAAGTGTCTTCGGCTTGTAATATATGTATAGTTTTTAAATGAAATATAAATAAATTAATATTTTGAATACTGCGAAAACGAATAAAACAAGTTTACATATTTTGGGCTATTAATCTATTCATGAGATAACATATAAAATCCTCTACAGAATGAATAATTCAGTTAATTGCAGTGACCGTAACTGTTATGACTTTTTCAAAAAAGTCAATAAATAATAGTTATATTATGACCGGTTTTATTTTTGGTCAAAAATAAAATTTAAAACTTGACTTGAAATTTGTGACTTGACTTTTATTTATTCGGTCAAAAATAACAGTTAAAATTTGATTTTTATTTTTTCGGTCAAAAATAAAAGATAAAATATGACTTTTATTTATTTTCGGTCAAAAGTAAAAGTTAAAATATGATATATTTTTCCGGTCAGAAATATAAGTTAAAATTTGACTTTTATTTTTGAGTCAGAAATAAGAGTTAAAATTTGAGTTTTATTTTTTCTATTAAAAAAACAGGTTACAAATTTGACAGTGATATCCTATATTAATTACTAGCTTACCCGGCACACGTTGACTTGCACCTGAACATATGCGAATGAACCGAACGAGGGCCGTTCGAGCCGTTCGAGCCGGATTATCATTATATTTTACATATTTCATTGAGTATGGATAGGGTAGAGAACAACAAGTAACTCGGGTATGATTTGAGTATCCGATTTCTGTCGGATACTCATTGCAGTTCTCTGATGTGAAGTGATTCGACAAACAACAGTGACAGGGAAGGCAATGTGCAGTGATAAGCAAAACAAAGGTAGAGAAGAGTAGAATGAATAGAATTTATACTTTTTTTATGATTTACACTTTAACCGAAAAAATGAAAGCCAAATTTTAGCTGTTATTTTTTATCGAAGAAGAAAAAGGTGATGTTTTAACTTTTATTTTTGGCCGAAATACTTTTGTTATGATTTACACTTTTAACCAAAAAAATTAAAGTCAAATTTGAACTGTTATTTTTGACCGAAGAAGTAAGTCATATTTTTACTTTTATTTTTGACCGAAAAAATTAAAGTAAAATTTGAACTTTTATTTTTTACTGATAAAATAAATGTCAAATTTTAACTGTTATTTTTGACCGTAAAAATTAAAGTCAAATTTTAATTTTTAGTTTTGACTAAAAAAAATCTAAAAAATAACTATTATTTTTTTGATTTTTTTAAAAAAGTCGAATAAATAAAAAGCTTTTAAGATTATTATTCCTTAGCTAACAAGCATCGCTAAGGAATTCAAATATCGAAAAGATATATTTTTTCGCCTGACTTTTTGAATTGAAATTTCGAAAATAACAGTTATTTTCGGTCCCTGCATATTAATAAAGTTAGTACTATAGGAGACCTGTGATCGGATTCTTTTTTTATGTAAAAAAAAAAGTTTTGTATAAAAGGCCACACACTACGACTTTCACATGAATATTGTAAATGTAAAAAATGATATTGTTTGAATGTACAGTCCAGACACTTAAGAAATGTATTGAACTTTAAGAGAACATTGTCTACTCGCACATATATACTCTTAATATCACTTGTATCTGGGCCGACAACGATTATAATTGGCTGCAGTTTTAAGTTAAGCTCTTAATACTTGCTTTGTAAGGCATTAATTTGTCTATCTACGTCATTTAAGTTTATAACGTGGAGAATGCAATTTAACTGCGAACCTGAAATATTTGGCTTCCATTGAATCTTTTTAAAAGGATGGTGCGTGCTCTTCACGACAATTTGACTTGTAGGCTTATTACACCATGTAATAGCAAGAAACTATACAATCCTCAGAACCTAGTAAAGCATAATACAGTAGACTCTCGCAAATTAGAACCACTTTGTTCCACGGGCGGTTCTAATTTCTGGAAGTTTTCTTTTCACAGAAATTTGAAAGAAAAGAAGGAAACTAGTTAAAAAAAATATATGATAACACAAAATAACTTATAATTATTAATATTTAATATTGAAAACAAATTTTTGAGCTCTAGGCCAATCATGTTGACAACAAGTGTGGAGACGATTTTGTTTTTTTTGTTATTAAAGACTTTAAGAGCCGTGGTTGTTGCCTTCTTTGTTCTTCATGTTGTCTTGTTGTCAACATGATTGGCCTAAAGCTCAAAAATTTGTTTTCAATATAAATAATGAAAGGCCGTATTCAAATATTGAGATTAAAATTAATATTTAATGTTTTTTTTTTAACATAAAACTCATATAATTCCCGTATTTATATTTATGTATATCAATGAGCAAAGATCACTTATCTATCTATATATATAAAAATAAGTTGCATTGTGTATGAAATTTATGTTCTCTGTAATGCGTGAACCGATTTTGTTTCTGGAAATTTCCCATTAAAGGTGACGTCAATACGTTTTTTGACGTTTTTTTGTATAAATGGTCTTTGTATGTGTATTGGTTCATGAATTATAGGCATTTTAGTGAACTTATCAACAATACAGCTGTGAAAAAATACAGGTGCGCACATATGGTGTATATGGGGAAATATTTGCAAGGGTAATTAGAAATAAATGGAATATTGGAATAATTTGGCAAGTCTCACTTTAGTTTGCATTTGCGCGAAAAATATAGGCATAGTAAAAATTTTCCATACCCCTGTTTTTCCATACCCCCTTTTACCTTTACCGCCTACAAATCAATAAAATTGCTATATTTAAGACGGGTTTGGTCGTATTAGACTAAAATTTGGTAAAAAAGTTCGTATGGTTACTGTCGGCAACTATACTAAAACTGGGCATGGTCTAACTATGTATATACGCCCACTTTTTAGAAATCATTATTATTTTTGAGTTGTACATGTTTTGATAGTGAAACTTGATATGTAGATGCTATGGGCCCAAGAGGCCATTACTATATATTTGAACGAACATTAGACAAGGGGGAATTTGGTCACACAGGCCAAATTTATGATATCGAATTGCTTTGGAACTAAATGTCGTATGTAACTATGCAATGGACTCCTAAACTACTCATCCGATTAGCATGAAAATTTGTGTGTAGGAGATTTTTGGTACGATGCATGTTTGTGGGCTATCAATTTTTATCCACCTTGAACACCAGAGGGCGCTGTAGCATAAATTTTTTACAAAACTGCCTAAAACTCACAAACCGCTTATGCGATTAGAATGAAAAGTGGGTATGCAGTGATTTTCATGTAGGTTAAGTCTTTTTCTGCAATCTTTTTTGACCTATCTTGAACACTAGAGGGCTCTGTAGTAAAAATTTTTTACAAAACCACCTAAAACTCCCAAACCGCTCATGCGATTAGAATAAAAATTGGTATATAGCAGTTCTCAGGTACGATAAGTTTTCTGACAGTATCTTCTTTGAACCACCTTGGACACCAGATGGTGCTGTAGTACAAATTTTTTACAAAATCGCATATTTTTAGTTGTTACATATGCAAATATTTACAAAACATAAAATATTTCTTAAATTTTGTAAAATTATATGCGTTAAGGTTATACATTGTAATTCCAATGTATATGTTATTAATGCGTATGTTCCCCCAAAGAGCAGTGCAGAAGTCTATGCAAGCCTTGCGGATTGCATAGAATATATAATAAGTCTACTTGACGTTACTGACGACATTTTACTGTTGGGCGATTTCAATCTGCCTGACTTAAAATGGCATTCTTCCGACGATGATACATATTTTTGTGCATGAAATTCGAAGACTCGCCAAGAACATATATTTGTTGACAATATATGTTCTGACTTACAACAAGTAAGTTGTATTTATAATAGTCTTGAAAGACTTCTTGACCTAGTCTTAACTACAGACAGTAACAATGTAATTGTTAAAAGGGCCTTTCATGCTCTGACTAATGTTGATGAATACCATCCACCATTGAGCATTTGGTATAAATCGGACAGGGAGAGCATAGTAAATTCGAGTTCAATCGATAAGGTTTATGAATTCAATTTTAAAAAAGCTGACTTTTTGAAGATGAATCATTTACTTCATAACAAACTTAATGTTATTTTAGAGTACTTAAATGGAAATAACCTTGATAATTCCATAAATTTTTTTTATATGGAGCTCTTTACTGTGTTTTCTCAGTCCGTACCATATAGCCTCAAATTTGCGAAAAACTGTGCGTACCCTTGGTACACTAAGGTTTTAAAAACTCTTCGCAATAACAGGAATAGGGCATGGAAGAAATATGTCTGTAGTTTAGACTCAAATGACCTGGAAACCTACAAACGTTCGTTTCTGGAATTTGAAAATAGCTCAGCTGCATTATATAATGAATATTTAGACAATATAAAGCTGAGAATACTGTCTGATCCAAAGAAGTTTTGGGGATTCATAAATACAAAGAAGAAATCCGATGGATTCCCTTCATCATTCAAAACTGTGGATGGAATTACTGATGATCCCGTCATTATTTGTGGTTTGTTTGCAAATCTTTTTAAAGATTCATTTTGTTCGGTTTCTTTTGATCCTGATGAGGGGTATTTTGAATATATGAATTCTACAAACAGAGTTTCTTTGGACTCTTTATCCTTTACCTCAGAGGATATTTTAAAATATATTAGTTCGATCGATGAAGATTTTAGCACTGGACCTGATGGAATTCCTGCCGCAGTGTTAACTCAATGCGGTTCAATTTTGTGTCAACCACTTTCTTTGTTATTTAATAAATCTATAAACGAAAGTTATTTTCCACTGTTTTGGAAAAAATCATTTATTAGTCCTATGTATAAAAAAGGTTGCAGGAATGATGTCATTAACTACAGGCCCATTGCTAAACTGTCATCGATTCCAAAACTTTTTGAGCGAATCGTGTATGATCGGGTAGAAATTCACTGTCGTGAAGTCATAACAACTCGTCAGCATGGTTTTGTTAGTGGCAGATCTACGGTATCTAATCTGCTCGATTTTACAACGTTTTGCTTAAACACCATTGAATCTGGTTGCCAGGTCGACTGCATCTACACTGATTTTAGCAAGGCATTTGATAAGTTACCACACAATTTAATTCTATTTAAACTTAAGTCCATTGGATTTCCACAATATTTTGTAAACTGGATTAAAGCATATTTGTCAGACCGATCTTATCAAATACGATTCCGAGGGGTTTTGTCTGCGGAGTTTATGGCGTTATCTGGTGTTCCTCAAGGAAGTCACCTAGGTCCACTTCTGTTTATTTTAGCCATTAATGATGTGACCCATATTATTAAAAACTCTCATCTGCTTATTTATGCGGATGATATGAAAATATACAGAAAAATAAATTCTCAAGATAATTCAGCCCTACTCCAGTCCGATCTGAAATCTTTTGAAGTTTGGTGTTCTAAAAATAATATGTTTCTTAATCCAGATAAATGCCAAACTATGACCTTTTCGCGAAAAAGGAATAATTTAGTTTTTGATTATAAGATAAAAGATACTGCTTTATGTCGTGTGGATGTCGTTAAAGATCTGGGAATATGTATGGATTCTAAGCTTTCCTTTAACATTCATATTGATAACATTTGTAAAAAAGCATCTTCTATGCTTGGATTTATTAAACGCTGGGCCAAAGAATTCAATAGCATGATTACAACTACAACGCTGTATTATGCAATAGTGCGTCCTCACTTGGAGTACGCAAGTCAAGTTTGGTCTCCAAGTTACAATGTGCATGTTGATCGAATAGAGAGAATCCAAAAATGCTTTGTTCGGTTTGCCCTAAGAGGCTTAAGTGGATTTGACATTTTAAACCTTCCTCCTTATGAGGATCGCTTGAAACTTTTAAAAATGCAATCATTGAGTGAGCGAAGGAAGTCTGCAGATATCGTCTATTTGCACCAACTCATCACCGGTGTATTCGATTCTCCAGAACTTCTTTCTCTTATAAATTTTAATTCTAATCGTAGAAGCAGTAGAAATGCTAACAATTTAATTTACTTACCATTTAGTAGAGCAATTTATATGTTAACTGCTCCTTTAAACCGTATGAGTAAATTAGTTAACAATTGTAGCTTTTTTGATGTTAACTTGTCTAAAGGTCAACTCAAGAGTAGATTAAAAACCATTGTGTAATTGCATGGTTATGTTTTTGCATGGTTAGTCGTGATGTCTTGTGTTGTCCTTGAGCCCAACCATATTTTGGTGGGTAAATTTTTTCTCACATAAGCTTATTTTGAGCCACTTGTATTAATATCGTTGAAAATTTCAAAGATATTTGGATTGTGACTTTAAATGTGTTAATGATGAGAAAGTGCGAAAAAGCTGTAGTAGCTAAACTCGATTGTTATTGCATGTTAAAAAAAAAAAAAAAATTAAAAAATTTCAGTTATTTTGACATAAAAAACATGAACATATCTAGAAAACTATGAAAAATTTTACTACAACGATGTATTTAATGCAACAGCGTGCTCACAAATGAGAAAAACACAATCAGAAATTTAATTTTGTGACGTTCGATTCACAACTCCGCTGCTTTTTTATACACTTTGTTGAATTTTTTTTTGTCTTAAAGCTTCATCAAAGTACTATAAAAACCTTATTGCAAAAATACCGTTAGGTGAGTATATATATTTTAAATATTTTTTTCAAAAAAGGTCTGAAATTTGGGAGTTTTCCTCAAAAACAGGCTCAAAATTTGTTTTTGTTGTAAAAATAATTTAAATTCAAATTCGCAAATTTTCAACTCTATTTAAAAGCTATAACATTTATAAGCAAAAGTTATTTCAATTTTACGCAAAAATTAGAAACTATTTTTGTGATTCAAAAAACAAGGGCTTGATGATTTTTTCGAAGAAAATTTTTTTTCCAATATTGTGTTTTTATATTTTTGAAAAAATATAAAAGCTAAAAAATTAATTTTTTAGAGAAAATTATCTTAGTATCTCTTACCAATCAAAAGTTATAGCCAATAATCTATATCCAAAATATATATACAAAAAGCAAAACGCTGTCTGTGTGATGGCTGGAAATTTCAAAATTACTGAGCCGATAGAGCTGAAATTTTGGTAGTACATTTTTTTCAAGTACGATATTTTTTAAATTTCTGTCACACCCCCTTTTTTAACCGCCCGCAAATCTATAAAAATGCTTTATTTCCTACGGTTTTCGTCGATTTGGCTACATTTTGGTAATTTAGTTTGTACTGGGTAATGTCCATCTGGATAGTATCCATCTATTAGAAAACTGGGATGGACATTATATAAGGGGGTGTGGCTCCACCCATACAATTAAAATTTGTATTATCGAATAGCTTTGAAAGTAAAATTATCAGTATTTACATAAAACTCAAAATGGCGTTACTATTTGGTGATCTCCTGCTACTGGGAAACTGTAACGGGCAGTGGAAAATGACAATGGTGTTAAACTATGGGTCTAAGAAAATTTCCGAATATAATTATTATGTTGCGATATAATTGCTGGGTGCAGCAACGCGCGCCGGGAAAAAGCTAGTGAATTTAATAAATAAAGAAACGTCCAGAAATTAGAACCAGGTTCTAATTTCAAAGCGTTCAATATTGAAATGGCAGGTTCTAATATCTGGGCAGTTCGAATTAGTGAGATGGTACTGTACTTAAAAAATATTAAATACTTGAAATATATACAGCATACTTTCTTTAGTATAACCTGCGAGCTTTCTACAAAGAGATCTACTGCCAATATCGGTCAGGGAGTGATCGAATATTTGTTTGAAATTTTCTTTTTGTTGTCCCCATCCAATTAAAAACTTATTTCTTTTTTTTGGAAACAGGAAAGTAAAGTCGATATCAACCTGCATTTAAAATATTTCTATTATCAATTTTATACGAAGACCAATTCGAGAGTAAGCATTAGAGTAGAAAATTTTACAAGAGATCGTGATCGTTAATCCTTGAAAAGTGGCCATTGATTGAAAATTTTCGATGTTGAGGACAGTTGTAAAATTTCACTTCAGAATGAACAAACCTTCAGTGCATAATTGTTTTTCTTGGCTGGAATCACCCGGAGATGATATGTTTTTAGTTTTAAGAAGACTTTTAAGTTTCTTTCTTAAATTCCTGTGTTTATCAAAAACCTTTCCTCTTGGGTTTATTTTACATATTTTATTGGGTGGTATAAAATATGTATCCTTATCAACATTATTTTAATATGAAAGTATTCGAAACTTACATTTCTTTCTAACCTTTTGTTCCGAGGGAAACAATTCAACAATATTTGTTGCCATGTGCTCAATCTGCGAAACCGAGATTGTGTTGCCCTTTTCCACAATAGCGCTAATTATTACATTAGCTAACACGTCTTGGTGCTTAGGATGAAGATTGTTATGATGCTTGTGATACTTGATTAATTCCACTCCCAGCGATGTGCTCAAAATCAATTTATTTACATCCTGAATAAAGTTAATTGCTAAAAAGAATTTGAAAAAATTACAAACTTACCAATTCATGTATTTTGAAGCTACTTGGTCCGCCATTAAATGCTGTTGTAGTTGATTGAAGCGTTTCCGACGAATTAAAATTTTCATCGATTTGATCATTTTTGGAACTTATAGTATTATATGGAATTTCCTAAAAAATTTTTTGTCATATAAAAAGTTGTCAAAGCATAGGCTTATTAAATTGTTTGTCCCAATGATAAGTGAACTAGGTAAATCCCAATGATAAGTAAACTAGAAACTAGGATCACTCCAAATCCAACCATCCCAATTGATACTTTTCAAGAATCACACTTAGAACTAGGCAATTGTAAGTTTTGTTGGAAGGTTTCATCCAATCACACATATTTTCTGAATATTTTAGATGTTTCATACTTGTTGACTTAGTATCCAATTCTTCAATTAGTTCTTAAATATAATCCTAACATATTTTTTAAGAATTATATTTTGAGCTTCATGCCAAATAATTCATGAAGTAACAGGTTGCTACAACAACAAAAGTTCAACCTAAGCAACCTGTTACTTCATGAATTATTTGGAATAAATCTCAAAATATAATTCTTAAAAAATATGTTTTTAAAGAATTATAAAATTAAATAAACATATTAAAATGCCACAACTTTATAACTCATACTAGCAAATACCCGCTGCTTCGCCGGCGATGAAAATATTAAATATCATTAAAAACTTTAAATCTTAAAATTTAACAGCCGTATTCATATTGAAGTGGGAAGAGTGTAAATAATGGCTTGTGTATTAGATAAATTCAGTGACTTGTTATTTATTCTTCGCAATTTCGTCAAGATTTTGATATTTAAAAATCAATAGTTTTTCTAAGCCATCTGCACTGAAATAATTGTCATTTTATTATTTTTTTTTTTTTTTTTATAAATATTTTGAAATCATTGACAAATTTTCTTGTTTTTATTTTCTTTTTTTGGAAATTTTTTATATATTTTGAATTTTCTTGACATATTTTCCAAATGTTTGAAATATTTTGAAGAATTTTAATTATTTTTGACAATATTTGTGCTCAAATGAGAGCAAATAATTAAAAAACTGCTTTATGAGAGGTGTGTTAAAAACCTTAAAAAAAAATTTTAATTTCAACCATATTTAATAATCCTCTAATTTATAAACAAACATTTTCAAACACTTTTTGACATTTTGTTTGTTTTTGATACATTTTGAAATAATTTGATACATTTTGACAATATTTTTTGTGCTTAGATGAGAACAAACAAATTTTTAAAATGCTTTATCGAGGGTTTATTGCAGGTTTCAACCATTTTTAAAATTCTCTTATTTATCAAGCATTTAAAAGAGATTTTGAAAGCTGTTGAAACGTTCAACATGAAAAATGTTTTTAAATTTTTTTTCGATTTTTTTCTTATGAAGGCTTTGTAAGAGGCTCATAATTTTTTATGAATACAGCCGTTTGAATTCCGGTAAAATTGTATATTTGTGTTGGAGCGACTTAGTAGTTCCATCCGAATAAATATATTTCGGATGGAACTATAAATTTAGTTCCATTAAAGTAACCAGCTAACTAATGTGATAAAAAATAACTTAAGTAATAAACTTTCTGTATCTTCCTGATCATTTTTTTTTCATGCATTGGTTCACTTTTCCTAGCGCTGTGACTATTGGGGTACTCACAGTTTTGTTTTATCTGGTGTGTTAACTACGCCGTCTGTTAACTCTAAAACATTTTGCCATGTGGTAACTATTTTTGATTTTGTTTTGCATGTAAAAAAGAGATAACACAAACTGGTAAATTGCCTTGCTTCCCAACATGTTTGTTTTTCGTAGCAAACTGGCATTTCTGAAAGGTATTTTTATTTTATTGAAAAATCAATAAATTAAATAAAGCTTCTCTTGTTATTTTTATTTTATTGAAAAATCAATAAATTAAAGAAATCTTCTCTTTTCAAAAGGCGTGTCAATTTTAGAACGAACTACGTGTAGGGGTTCTCACAATTTGATTGAATTATCGTTTTAAAGTTACTACATATATATCAACTTTAGAAGGGACCTGTAAATACCCTATATATAAAAATCTCGTTTATACGTAAAAATATCAGCTCTGAGGTAAGAAAAATATATGACGGCCTTAGAGAATTGTAATTTTAAAATAAAATATATCTTTCGTTTAAGCTGATAAATTTCATTAAAACATTTCAACAAAACATCGACACGGAATTTTTGTCGATGCTTTTATAAAAGTGGCAGTATTTTTACATTAAAAAAGGTGGCAGCATTGGTACCGCACTCAATACATGTTGCTGTCTTTTTTTTTCTTTTTTATGGACCTTCCCACCGGGAAAAAAGAATCAATTCTCTTCTCCAATATAGATTCTAGAATTGATTATTTTTAACACCCCATCGGGAAAAAGATGCAATTTTATATAAAAAAAGAATCAATTCTCTTCTCCAGTATAGATTCTAGAATTGATTATTTTTAACATGCTGATGTCCTACAAAGAATAGTATATTCTTTTCTCGCTTCAAGTGGAATCACTACAGAATCATTTTTTTTTCACTTTTTAAATAGATTCTTTTCATATATGTAATCATGGTTGAATAAATTAGGTTGTCTCGTGGCTGATCGTACTCTCTTCTCAGTACACATAATTGTCAAAATCAATTAAAAGCTACAACAACAACTTCATCGGCTTTGCATGTTATCAATTTACGCATTCAGATTTTGTATGAGTTGTCAACTTCGATTCGACATTTATAGGAACTCGCTCTCACCCATGCGACAACCTTATTTATTAAACCATGTATGTAATACTTCAATATTGACAGCAAACTAAATTTTTAATGAGTTTCAACTACGAAATCAAAGAGAGATAGCCTACATAAGATTTTGTTGTTTGTATTAGTATATTTGAA
Organism: Pherbina coryleti; assembly: GCA_943735915.1. Lineage (NCBI taxonomy): Eukaryota > Metazoa > Arthropoda > Insecta > Diptera > Sciomyzidae > Pherbina > Pherbina coryleti. The sequence goes on from OX030948.1 coordinate 93,580,315, forward strand.
TATACTACTACTATACGTCAACGGAGCGGTTGTTAAGAAAAATGTCTACCCAAACATAAAACAAAACAAAGCATACATATTTGTTTTAATGTATTATAACGCACCATTATAAAACAATTATAAGACCAACGCGTGAAATATGATAAAAATTTAAAAAGAAAAATTCAAGCAAACAAAATTTAAACCATAAAAATTGAAACAACAGAAATTTTAAATGAAATTTTTGACAATGAAAGCACCGCTCCTGAGTTTTTTTGTTATAAAATTAAATTTCGAGTACATAAAAAAAAACCAAAAATAAATAAATAACTGGTCATTTTAGCCATTGAAAGGACTTTGACCTAGCTTGTTATGGTCAATTGTGTTGTGCGTGTTATTAAGTTTGTACACAATTGACCGAGAACCGGACCTACAGGTTTAACGCCGACTCCGAACGGCGATGAACGGAATGTTCTTATTCTCAATTAGCTTTACATGGCATTTTGATTACTCTCTGAGGTTTGCCATTGTCTGCAGAGAGGTGGCGGCTGTACAGAAAAATCATTTTAATTCAAATAATTTTTTGTCGCTGCTGGGATTCGAACCCGGGTCTCCAGGTTCGTTGACATAGAGGCCACGGACTTTTAACCAACTACGCCACAATTTCGGGTACATTCACAGTACAGTGTATTGCCAATATAGAAGTATTACATATATGATTATTTTAAATAAAATGTATTAACTTTCGGAAATAAGAAAACAAATCAAAACAGACTGATGCTTTTCTCACTTATACCAGAATTTGTTTTAGAATCAGTCCGTTTTTCACTTATCAAAAAAGGAAGCAAGGAATCTAAAAACATTTTATATATTAGAAATAATTATATGGGTCGTAATCGATTATGGCTGGAATAAAAACGAATCAGTAAACTTTTGCTTGATAGATTCCAATTCATAGGTTTTGCTATAAATGTATATATTCTTTGGAATACATTCTAAAATGTTAGCAATAGAATTCATTCTATTTACGATTTTTGTTTCTAGAATCCATTTTCATTTTGCCGGTGGGGCGCTGACGTCCTACAAATAGTAGTACATTCTTTTCTCGCTTCCATATGAATAGCTACAGAAATCGATTCTTATATTCACTTTTTAAATAAAAAGTATTCATTTTCGGAAATGAGAAAACAAATCAAAACAGACTGTTGCTTTTCTCACTTATACCAAAATTTGTTTGGTTGATATATTCGTTGATATATTGGTTGATATAAACTTTTGATTGATATATTCCAATTCATATGTTTTGCTTTAATTTATATATTCTTTGGAATACGTTCTAAAATGTAAGCAAAAGAATCTATTCCATGTACGATTTTTTTTTTAATCAATTCTCATTTTCCCGCTGGGTTGTTGACTTTTATATATGATGCTCAAAAAGAGTTTGAAAATAGAGCTTTTGTCTCACAGCGATTTTGACATATTGTTCTATCTCATATATTCGTCAACATTAGAGTGCTGATATATTGTTATATGTATCCAATGTATCCAATAGTTTTAAAGACAATGTCAATGCTGCTGGAATGTCAATTATCAACTCTGTGACTCCGACTCGTTTTGCACCGGGTGTTCGTCCTAGTCTAATCGATGTTTTTATCCTGTCTGATGTGTCTTTAGTCTCACTTTTTGACCAAATTTCATTTATTTCAGACCATGATCTGTTGTTTTGTACTATCAATTATAATCCATGTTGTCACTCTGTTCCAATGACGTTAACTTATCGTGATTATAAGTCTATAGACTATTCTTTATTGCATAATTATTTGTCTCGTATTTGTTGGAATGACTGCTGGTTTTCTCGGTCTGTTGACGACAAATTAAATGTTCTTGTCGCCCAGGTTAACAGTGCTCTTGAAAATGTTGTCCCTCTTCGTACTATTATTGTTAATAATAAGTCTTGTCCTTGGTATACTTCAGATGTCTTATTATCTATTAAAAAAAGAAACAAATTGTACAATAAATGGAAGAAACATCGTATTTGTATTAATTGGGAGCAATTTAAACTTGCTCGTAATCAGGTTGTCTCAATAGTAAGGCAGTCGAAAAAAAGGTTCTTCCACCGTAAATTAAATTGTTCTCTTTCTGCCAAACAATTGTGGAAAAATGTTCGAAGTCTTGGTGTTTGTAGTAATGTTGAGCAAAAGTGTGATATTGATCCCAACCTGTTAAATGATTTCTTTCTGTCCAATTCTTCTGTCTGTAATGATAACTTTCAATGTAGTGGTCGCCAGTTTTGCGATGCAAACAAGTTCTCTTTTTCGAACGTGGGTGAGAATGATGTCATAAATTCCATTATGAAAATTAAATCTAATGCTATTGGCGATGATGGAATCTCCTTAAAATTTATTAAAATAATCTTGCCTTATATAATTTCTCCACTGACACATATTATTAATCACTCCTTTACCACCTCCTGTTTTCCTAAATCGTGGAAACTAGCTACTGTTATTCCCATTGCTAAGGTTACTCGGGCAACAACTATGTGTGATTATAGACCAATTAGTATCCTATCTTCATTCTCCAAGATATGTGAGTCCCTTATGGCTAATCAAATAAATCAATATCTTTCAACATATAAACTTCTATCACCACTCCAATCGGGCTTCCGATCTGGACATAGCTGCGCGACTGCAATGCTAAAAGTTATGGACGATATTCGAACATCTTATGACGATGGTTTTCTTACACTACTTTGTCTGTTAGACTTTTCGAAAGCATTCGATCGTGTTAATCACTTTATTTTAGTTCAAAAACTTAAGCTTCTTTTTGGTTTTAATAATAATGCTGTGACCTTAATAGCAAATTATCTTGATGGTAGAATGCAGAGAGTGAAGATTGGCAATCTATTTTCCTCCTATAAGGACACTAAAATGGGCGTTCCTCAAGGATCGATTCTTGGTCCCCTGTTATTTAGCATTTTTATTAACGATATTTTTACCGTTTGCAATGATGTATCTATGCATGCTTATGCGGATGACATCCAATTATACTCCTCTAACCGCATTGGACTAGTTGACGATTTATGTTACAGATTAAATGAAGATCTTAGAGCTATTTCCAGATGGGCATTTGAAAATGATCTTTGTCTGAATGCAAAAAAATCGTACATTCTCCCAATTTCTAAGGACAAGATTGACCATCTTCAAATTTCACCGATCTTTTTAAACGATGATAGGCTACAAGTGGTTGTTAAAGTTAAGAACTTAGGATTTTATGTCAATTCTAAGCTCTCCAGTTCTGATCATATTAATAATGTTGTTAAACGTGTATATTTCACACTACGATGTCTACGGTTGTCCTCTCAATTTGTTCCTATTGAGACCAAGAAAAGACTTGCTATTCAATTAATAGTTCCACTTATAACTTACTCTGAACTGGTTTACAGCAACCTTGACTCAAACTCTACGCATAAAATCCAAGTTGCATTTAACGATGTGACAAGATATGTATTTGGATTGAGACGCTTTGAACACGTGTCCGTAAAAAGTCAAGAAATTTTAGGATGTAGCATTATTAACTACTTAAACGCAAGGAATTGTTTATTCTTGCACAAATTAATATACCTAAGGACTCCATCTTACCTCTATAGTAAATTACGTTTCAGTGTTTCTAATCGGACTGGTAACCTTATTATACCGAAATTTAAGACTTTGCATTCTAAGCGGTTATTTTTCGTCAACGCCATTAAACTATGGAATGCACTACCTTACAGAATTAAATCAACTGTCAATTCGAATAACTTTAGGAAATCTCTTATGTCTTACTATTCAAGCATCTAACTACTAATTACTATTCCTTCTGAACTTCTTCTTAATCTTACTTTAATTTTCACGCTATTGTTTAATGTTATGATAAAATATGTATTTGCTTAAGCTCAATAAAATTATTTTCAATCAATAGTTATTAAGTATTCTTGAATTATAATCTAGCTAACTTCTTGTTAATGTTTAAAAAATATTTTATATGTTATTTGTTGATTATAATTATTATCTGTTGTACTGCTAAAAGATCTCTCTGTATCTTATTGTACTAATAATTGGCTTAATAAATGAAAATGAAAATGAAAATGAAAAAATGAAAATATGAGCGAGAAAATATATAGAGGAAATTAAATTTCAAAATAAAAAAACTCAGGAGCGGTGCTTCCATTGTCAATAATTTTTATTTGAAATTTTTGTTGTTTGAATTTTTTGATTAAAATTTTGTTTGTTTAAATTTAATCATATTTCAGGAGTTCTTATAATTGTTTTATAATGGTGCGTACCTGTGATTTAGGAAAAACAAATATGATTTGTTTTCTTATATGTTTGGGGCAAACGTTTTCATAACAACCGCCCCTGTGACGGTTTGACTTTTTATTTTTTGTGTAGTAATTTTCATATATTCAAATAAACTAACACAAACAGCAACATCTTATGTTGTTATGGCTGTCTCTCTTCGATTTCAGAGTTGGAATACAGAAGTATTACATATACATATGTTCTACCTTATTAGCTTTGGGCACAACCTTTTTTTGAGATGCACAGAGCTTTAATGAGAAAATTTTTTCTCTCTGAGAATAAGAATAAATAAATTGTTTGGTTATTCTCTTTGAATTTTAATTAATTATTTAGACAATGGTTATTAAATTTATATATCCCATGTCCCAACTGGGCACCATAGCTATCCTAGAGAAAAAGAATTTTTGAAATAGCACCTGCCATTCTCAAGCTTTTCGCAGCCGAACATACGTGAGTCTTCTTTTATATAATAGTATAGATAAACTGGTGCGAGCAAGACCTACGAAAACATGATGAAATATTATATGTTTGCGCATATAATAAACATGTGCTTTAAAAAAAAAAACCGTCTTCACGCCTTCTATGGTTTAATACCAACAAAATGTTGGAACCTAAATGGACACGTGATAAAGAAGTAAACAAAAAGCGCAACAACAAAATCTTTGCAGAATCAATGCAGTCAACTTGTTGAAATTTTGCGACTAGCAAAAGAGTAGAAAAACACTGCTTTGATAAAGTGAATAACGCTTCTATAATTCCGCTTTGGTTTTATTGCTGTTGCGCTTATTAGCTTTTCAAAGTTAGTGGACTGCTAAAACCACAGAGACTACTGATGAGTCGAAGTAGCGTCCGACGAAACCATGTTCTAGTCTGCTCAGCTTGTTATGCAAAGAACTTTTGTTGTTGTAGCAACCTGTTACTTCATGAATTATTTGGCATAAAGCTCAAAATATAATTCTTAAAAAATATGTTTTTAAAGAATTATAAATTAAATAAACATACTAAAATGCCACAACTTTATAACTCATATAATCCTAACACTTAACTGGTCGTCTGGGATAAGGATGCTAATGTCTTTTTCAATTTTGGCCAAGTGACTGATTGTGATTCCCAGCTCTGCAAGAATGAAACATTTTAATTTATGTTTATTTCTCTACGTAAAATTTTTACCCTTACATCACTCGATCAAAAATTCTGTAATTTTCCACTGCCGCAGAAGATTTTCAATATTTTCTTCATCTTCATTGCGTTCAGTGGAAGCAGCTGCTCCACGGTTTGGCAATTCTCAATGTTTATAATTTTAACGCGTTCCATCGTCCGAAACGTTCTTTTTTTCTTGGAAACTTGCACAAAATTACTCAGTTTAACTTTTTTAATTCTAAGCTTAACTTGCGCTCAACTGTCATAAATTAGCTGTAACCATAGCTGCAAAACGTGTTTCATTTCTTTAATTTAAAGGGGCATTTTATAAAAAGGGATTTGCTTATATTCATCGTATCAGAAAAAGGGATAAATAGTTGCACTGATTTCATAATTGTTTGCTGTGGTTTTCTTCTTTGAATGAGAGGAAGGATATTTTTTAAGGGGAGAAATACTTGTAAAATCTACTGTAAAATGTACTGCCAGGAAACAGCAACAACTGGAAGATAATCAGCTTTTCTGAAAGGAAGCTGAAGGGCTATAGTATGCGCCTGGAATTACTGATTGATCAGTAAGAAGCAAAAACTAATAGTTTTATCGTCCTAAAACTTGACGCGATTTTCTCGAAACTATGTTTTCAAAAACGGCTGCCACTGCAGCTCAAAAAGTAATTAACCGATCGGGCTGAAATTTTGAGGGGTTTTAGTGAACATAATTACCCACGGAATAATCCTAAAATATTACACACTTTTAAGGGGGCAATAACTGGCGAAAAATAGGCGAAAGTACCAAATTTTTTATTGCGTACTTTTTCTCAATTTTAAAGATAATTTATATTTTTTATTTTTTAAAGGTAAATATTTTTTGTTTTTTGATTTCAGACCATAAGAAAAAGCTGGGCGATGGCAACCGTTTTACGACTTCGGCAAAAACGGCCTTTCGTGGAGGGACTGTACCGCCGTCATTTTGTATTAAAAAAAAATTGTTTTTATTACCAGACACATGTCATTAAATTATGTCAAAAGTGTAAAATGATTTAATTATTTTATCACCCTCAAAATAATTCACGAAAAATTACTGATTTTCGAGCATTTACTTGTATTTCTCCCCTTTAGCATCTAGAAAAATCTAGTCAGGGTTAACCAAGAGAGTGAACGCTAGGGTTATGTTTGCCCTTATGTTGTGTAACGAAGCTGCCGGTTTTCCGGCTCTTCAGCTGAGGTATGCTCAGTCGCTCGCCAGGACTCGTCACAAAATTTATATTTTTGGAATTTTAAATATAGCTTTATTTAAAAATATTTAGTTTTTATGTTGCTTACAATAATGAAAAAAGTAAGTTGGTGTTGCGAGTGATGTGGTGTTGGTGTGGCGAGCGATGTGTTGTTGGTTGGAATCGGCTGTGCGTATTTGACAACAGGAGTTATCGGTTTAGTTGATGTGTGTTGTGTTAGTCAGGCTGCTATTCTTTTTCCCTAACTAACCACTTACGCTCTGGTAATCAAACAATAGTCTTGTCGGTGGCGATCTGACGATGCGCCTTCTAGATGTCTTTTACCTCCCGTGCGACCTGACGGTGAGTGTTGCTATTAAGCAGGTTTCATTACTTCTTTCATGCATTTCGTAGTAAAAATTTACTATTTTCATGCAAAAACACAAACGTTGTGAATAATTGCACAGCGCAACACTGTTTTGATCTCGTGATTCCATATTATTTTCGAATCATATGGTGACCATTCTGGGCAAAATAAATTCCGTCGCTCACAACAACAATGCGTGACCGTGATGAGCCCGTGAGCGTCTGCATAACAACGGCCTTACTGAAAATCGCATTTTAAAACTTTTGAAAAAAGATTTTTTGTTCTTCAATTTTTGTAACTTTTTTTTATTTTTTTTTTTAGACTTAGAATTAAACAAACATTAAATTAAATATTTTAATAAAAAAACTAGTAAGAAATTATTTTTGACTGCGCCGATGTTAAAATACCCCCACGGCCGAACCAAAGTATATTCCAAGTCTTAAGCAGCCAATAAAATATTTAGCTGTAAAAACATTTTCGTCACAGTTTTAAAGGAAAATATTCGCTTTTGATTTGATAAAGTCACTTGTATGGTAGGTCGGATGGGTTTTGATCCGATTTGGCTCATTTTTTAACTTGATCTTTATTTTTTAGATAAAAGCGTGATGATAGATAGCTTGAAAATTACGGTTGTGATCGTGATCACAGACAGACCGACAGACGGACATGGCTTAATCGACTCGGATGGTGATGCTGATCAAGAATATATATGGGCGTCACAAACGGAGTGACAAAATTAATATACAAATTTAAAATATGGTGGTATAAAAATTATTGCAAAATCTTTGTTAGGTCCTGTGTTGGAAGTACTCATACAAAAAGTACATTAAATTAAATTGTTTATGGTTTGCTAAAAGTTCCAACCTTGACAAAGTTGAAAAAAATATACAAATATTTTTGGAATTTAGTAATCGTTTTTTAATTACATGATTATATTTCTGTTTAAAGTACTCGTTTTTATCGAATTCAGATTTAAACTTTTTGGACTTTTGGCACGCTAGAATTATAATGGCTCACAAAGCCCATTATGAAATTCGAATGAAGTTATAATTTCAAGTCTTACTTATTATTATCAATATTGGGCTTATATTGTAACGAAGCTGCCGGTCTTCCGGCTCTATAGCTTAGGTATGCTCAGCCGCTGTGCAGCACTTGTCACAAAATTTTTATTTTGGGATTTTAAAATATAGCTTTATTTAAAAATATTTAGTTTTATGTGGCTTACAATAATTAACAAAGTAAGTTGGTGTGGCGAGCGATGTGGTGTTGGTGCGGCGAGCGATGTATTGTTGGTGCGGCGAGCGATGTATTGTTGGTGCGGCGAGCGATGTATTGTTGGTTGGAACAGACTGTGCGTATTTGACATACAGGAGTTATCGGTTTGGTTGACTTCTGTTGTGTTAGTCAGACTGATATTCTTTTTTTTCCTGACTACCCACTTACGTTCTGACAGTCAAACAATAGTCTTGTCGGTGGGGATCTGACGATGTGCCTTCTAGGTGTCTTTTACCGCCCGTGCTACCTGATGGTCACGTCCACAATCAAGCGACCTGATGTTGCGCTTCCTAACCTATACTTGACTACCCGTGCGACCTGACGGTGCGCGTAAGTATATAATCTACTAGCTCTTTAGCTTGAACACTGTGACCTGACGGTGCGCTTCCTTACCTTTACTTGACCATCCGTGCGACCTGACGGTGCGCCTAAGTATATAAACTACCAGCTCTTAAGCTTAAACAATGCGACCTGACGGTACGTTTCCTAACTTATACTTAACCACCCGTGCGACCTGACGGTGCGCCTTAGTCCGACCCAAAACTGACTGCTGGTTTTGGGTCGTCACAGTTGTTAAAAGTTGCGTTAAATGTTACTATTAGAAAAGTCGGCGAGATTGTGGAAACGAACGTGATATTTAGTTTAATATGCTTATCCCGATATATATTGATGCTTGAATAATTGCATTATAGTATAAGAGTACACTAAGAGAAAAAATATTAAATTTATCCAAAAACTTTTTTAATTACGCATTTGCATAAATCGAGTACGCAAATATTTAAAATTTATTTAAATACTTTTTTAATTAAATTAGGCATGTTAAATAATTAATAGTTAAATAAAATATTAAAATATTTAAACAGAATTAATAAAAAATATATTAAAATTATGCACGACCGGGAGTATTCAGCGACAAGCACGAATCTTAATTCTATTCGTAAAAACTTCATTGATAAACTGCCGGAACAGAGTGTGATGTTTTTGTTGCTTGTCGGCTATTTCAGCTGTTTGGAATAAGTCAGAAGCTGTACTGTGTGGTATAGATAAAATTTAAATACGGACAAAAACGATTTGTAAGGAAAATATTTAATTTATCCACGTTAATATTTAAATAAAATTTATACACGGGCGTGGATACTGCTAATATTCGTTATTACCCCTAGTGTAGATAGAATATCTTCAAAGTGATTTGTCTTAAGTGGGTTGGATTGCTTAAAGGGCGTTGTACGTACATTAAAAATTTGTTTATTCGTTAAGTTATAACATATGGTACATATGTGACTTCAGTATGATCGAAAATATCATGAATTCCTCTGAAAGTAGATTCATATGTATCTCCACTTTTATTAAAACAACAGTTGTATAGCAAAATTTATAAAACTGTTTAATTACCCAAAAGTTTCTATAATAAGTACATCATAAGTGAAAATAAATATATATGAAAACATATAACTCGTGATAATTAAAAACGGCCCTTTTTATCATTGTGCAACATTTCATTTTTACAGCTCACTTGAGTTGCTTGTTAAAATATTTGAGTACTTTCTCTTCATGCAAAGTAAAACGAACAAATGAATATATTTGCTCGAGCAAACTCTGTTTTGTGCTCAACATAACTCCGTTTCCGCTTTAAAATACAAAATATGATCTTTGTAGATGTTTGCAGTAAGCTTTTATGGAGTTTAAACGACATATGGGCAAATCCCGAAAATAGTCCACCATGTGTGAGAAATTCAAGATGCTCCTTTTTCAAGAGCATTATTGTTTATTAAAAGTTTAATATATCTACATTTAAGTTCCCAATCAATTTTTTTTCTTGAGTTTTTATGTAATAAAAAAATAAGTGATTCACAGTCAATATTCGAGTTAAGTTTTTTTTTTTTTGTTTTTTTCAGGTTGTTTACTGATCTAAGAAAGCTATTGATATAAAAGCTTTACGTATATAAGTTTTTTATTTCTCTTTGCACTTCATTCTTCGCAAAATGGCGCCATAATAGGTTTGACAAAATTTGTGCGTAACGGTGTATTTTGCAAAATAAATATGATTAATTCTGTTCTGACGTCCGACACATAAGAAGCGTTTTATTTAGATAAAATTGTTAAATCAAATTAAAAACAAAAATTTCAACCTGTTACAAAGCAAGTTTTTGCACATTTTCCAGAATATACTATAAATAAATATGAAAATTATTAAAATATAAATAATTTTCAGCTCATATCAACTGGGCAAACTTAGTGACGTCCAAACGGTAGGTGACATTTTCAAATAGAATTAACGTGGAAATAACTTTTGCATATTACTTTTGTAGATGGTAAGCTAAATATTAAAAAAGAGTGCGGAAAGATTCAAAAATTTTCAAAATAATTAAAAAAAACTTGATGACGAATTTCGTAGAAAAGAAGCTGAAAAAAGCGTATTTAAAGAAATGTTAAAGAAAAAAATAGAACGACCACCAGTTAGCTAAAAAGAAATATGTGTTGGGCCGCCACGCAGGGTAGAAGTGAAACTTGAACCCAAAAAAAATAGAGATTTTTAAGTAGTTAATTGATTTACTCTTGAATATAGTCTTATTAAAAAGTCCCATTTCTTATAATTGCAAGATTCGATTAAATATGTTTTAATACAATTTCGAAAAGTTGAATATTATTATACCATACCACTATCAATCATACCATATTGTCATCCTATACCGTCATTATGTATCATAAAACTATACCATGCTATCATTCCATGCTCATCTTACCACCATACTATACCATTCTACCAACAAACCATACCTACCAACATTACATATATCTAGACATCATATCATTGTACCGTACCATAATACCGTACCATCAATTAATTATACTATATCCATCATATTATAATAATCATACCATACCATTAACCCTTATCCAAAAATTTTAAATAGAAAAATTTTCTTCAATTTGATCATACAAAAACATAAAGCTCGTTGTCTAGGTATGAATTCTCGAACTCCTTCTGTAGATGTGTTTAGCTGAGGTTTCAGAAATTTTTTTCTTTAAGCATCTTTTAAATTTAATTTACGCTTACACCATTTAAATTTGTCATAACTTAAAAGCAATTTGGACAGTTTGTTGGCAATTTGCAGCAAATTGGTGGTGACAAAAGGGAACGAAAATTGAAGATACACATGGATTTTATTCGCCAGTTTTTTGGGACGAAAAGACAAGGTATTTATTCCTAAAATGAATGCAATGTACATAAACGCCAAAAAATTGAAAACTACGTAACATCGCTCCATAATAGATGGCAAAATATTACAAATATTGCAAAAATGAAACCTCCATCTATAGTGTTCGAACAGCTTATTTTTTAAACGTAGAGTAGATGTTAATATTAAAAATAATTAAAAAAATCTATAAGTAAAATAATGTAATGATGACGTCCGAACAATAATCAATATTACAAAAATAAAAACAATAATACAAATTAACGACTATGCTTACTTTTTTTATATTTCAGTTAATTCTAAACCTTTCATTCATATCATATTTTCTCGTAGCTCGAATCAGTTCGCTGCAAATAGCATATTTTGCAATTAATATCAAAACTACTTCTATTTTAATAACGTCCGAACGCTGAATATCAAAACCACTGTTCATGTACTTACACTTATATCGTAGTTTTTTCTGATATTTATAAATAGCAGCCCCCTTAATACTGAATTTTGCACCAGTTCTTTTTTCCTAAACAAAACATTTTCAGCATTTTAATTGAAAAAAAATGCGTCCGAATGTGACGTCCGACACGCAGGATTTCCCCATATATTCGGAAAAGATGCAGAGTTAATATGAAACTGCTTCAAAATTAATTTAAGCTTTGAAAATTAATTGTTTTAAGCAGAAAAAGCTTTAAATTAACAAAAAAAAAATTGATACAATTCATTTTAAGTTTTACTGCGACACAACGGTTTTAACTTCTCAAAAAATCTTTCAACTCACGAAAAAACTTGGATTAACTCCGCACATTTTTTTCGATGTACGGAGTTAGCATAATGGCTAAAACGCAATACTGCGTTAGGTCGGTCGTCTTTTGACAGCTAGACTAGAAACAATGAGTTCTTATGAAGCAACACTAAATACGACCTCATACTTTGCGTCGACTTCATCCCGTAAAAAAACATTGTAGAGGTCATAGTTGAATAAATAAGGTTGTCTCGTGGCTGATCGTACTCTCTTTTCAGTACCCATAATTGTCAAAATCAATGAAAAGCAACAACAACAACTTCAACGGCTTTTCATGTTATTAATTTTCGTTTTCAGATTTTGTATGAGATGTCAACTTCGATTTGACATTTATGGGAACTCGTTCTCACCCATGCGACAACCTTATTTATTCAACCATGGTAGAGGTAAAGTACGATCAACGCAATGAGTAGAGACCAGGGATGGGAAATGACTCTTCCGAAATTGTACCAAACCAAAATAAAAATTGTACTTTTTGGCATTAAATAGTACTAATTTTTTTTTTCCATGAATAAAGAAACTTTTTTGATATGTATATTAACTTATCTGTTTAAAATAAAAAATATTAACAAAAATGGACAAACAATTCAATATAGTACTGTACATTCAGCTTTTAAAATTTAATCAAGAAAATATTTGTCTTCTCTTCAACAGAAATATTTTCAAAATGCATAGCACTCTTAATTTTCATGTTATAACAACATTGCCCAGTGGCTTTTAATAAATCTTTTGTTTTTATTAAAAATGAAATTGAATCAACAAGCTGACGATTTCTGCACTTTGATTTGATTAAATTTTGGATCGAAAATATTCTTTCAACATTTTGCTGAAGAATGTGATATTGATAAAATCTCCTGTGTAATTTTGATAGTGTTGGAAAAAATTGGTTCATTAAATTCATTTGTATGAAATTTAAAAAAAAAGTGAAATAAAGTCGATATGACTTGTACTATGAGATCGTACTAAAAATGTCTGCGTAGTACTTACGTATTTTTTATAATAAAATTGTACTGAAAAAGTACAATTGTACTGAAAAATCCAAGGCTTGTAGAGACATGTTCAACTACAAGGTGGCGCAAAAGTAATCCTCCTATCAGAAAATGCTATAAATTTTGCGATTGGCCCCTAAGGTCAGTTCTGTTTTGACATTTGTGTAGTAAACACATGCGAAATACACGTTAATAAACAATGTTACGCTACACTGCTCCAGAACGCGGAATATTGCTGACTATTTATTTGTCCAATAATCGGTCGGTGACTTTGGTACAACGTGAATTTCGCCGCAGTTTTCCTGGCCGTCCAACGCCTACTGGTGAAACACTGCGACGTTTAGCCGCTCGCCTCAAAGAGACTGGCACAACACGAGATGCTGCCAGGCGTGGCAGACCCCGGAGTATCCGTACTGCAGAGAATATTGCTGCTGTAGCCGAGGATGTCATGGAAGCGCAATCGACATCGACCAGACGACGTTCTACGCAAATGGGTATCAGTCGACGGTCTTTACAGCGAATTTTGGTACAAGATTTGAAGATGTTTCCGTACAAAGTCCAAACGGTGCATCAGCTGTTAGCTGCTGACCGCCAATCGCGTCTAACATACGCTCAAGCCATCCTTAATCACCACCAAGAGGAAGATGATTTTTCATCAAAAATAATCATGAGTGATGAGACCCATTTCCGTCTTAGCGGGTACGTAAGTAAGCAAAATTTTCGCTTCTGGGGCACTGAAAATCCGTGTGTAACCCACGAAGAGCCATTACACCCGCTCAAAGTCACTGTATGGTGTGCTGTTTTCGCTGGAGGAGTCATCGGATCTTTTTTCTTTGAAGACGTCGCGGGCCAAACGGTTACTGTGAATGGTGAGCTCAACGAGTTCTTTTTGCCGCAACTTGATGGATTGGGATTGGAAAACATGTGGATCCAACAGGACGGTGCAACGGCACACACTGCACGTGCCACAACCGATATGCTGAAGGATGCATTTCCCGGGTGCCTAATCTCCCGATTTGGCGATTTGCACTGGCCAGCAAGATCGCCTGATTTGACCGCTCCAGACTTCTTTTTGTGGGGCTTTTTGAAGTCGCGGGTTTATGTCAACAAGCCTCAGACTCTTGCAGCTCTTAAAGACAATATCCGTCAAGAATGTGAGGACCTATCGCCGGAAGTTTTGGCCGAAGTGATGGAAAATGCCATAAAAAGGGCTCAAATGACAATCAACTGTGGCGGCGGCCATTTACATGACATCATATTCTCGACTTGATGTAAAAAAAATTAAATGACCAAATAAAAATAATCCACAAGAAGAATCAAAGTTTTTGATTTTTTTTTTAAATTACAGCCAAAAAACATCGGAAGGTTATTTTTGCGTAGTTCGTGCGTTTGACATTCCATTCCAATGAAGGGTTGCATTTTCGTTGAGAAATGCTAATATATGGGTGTTTGATATGATTCCGATGGAAAACAAAGATTTTCATAGGCTTATTGTGGAAATTTATAATTGATGCGACTTTTTTTTAAATTGATAAAATTTTTTAAATTAACATCCTGCTTTAGTAGTATAATAATGACTTTGATGAACTTAGATGATGTTAATATTATTCAATTGCATATCCTATTAAAATTTATGAATTTTTTAGTATATAATAAGTAAATAAAGGTACTCATGCAAAGTGGCAAACTTAATATTGGGCAATTAGTTATTTTTTTGAGGTAGGTTGTAGGTTTTTTTGAGGCAGGTAAGTTGTATAAGCTTATTATAAGTGTATAAAGCATATAATGAACAGAGGATTGTCTATTTTTACTTTGGAAAAATTATAGTAAATACAAATTGTTTGCTGCTAGCTTTTTTTGTATATATAACATATATATAACAAAATGTCAATTGATAAATATAAAGGCATCATAAATGGGCATTACAAATTTGGACTGCACTGGCAAAGAATGAGAAAATTAGAGGATCGATTTTCTCACATTAAAATCAAATAGTTATACAAATTTAATCTTAATATTTGTATACGGCCTTTTCATTATTTATATTTGAGCTTTAGGCCAAGCATGTTGACAACAAGACAACATGAAGAACAAAGAAGGCAACAACCAACAACAACAACAACGGCTCCGTATAGAGCAAATCACACAGCTTGACTATACAGACTGTTTCGTTGGTCGCTACACCAACTCATCAGTAGCCTTGTATGACTTTGCACTGTGATCCACTCAAGCTACTTAGGTTCTACTTATACTGCCAATATGCCGAGAAAGTTACCCGGAATTTATTTTTCGCAGAGAACGCTTGAATTTTTTTTAACTGAGTTCTTATCTACTTTTGATGCAAACTGTACCAAGGTGAACCTAGATCGTATCATACTTTTTTTAGGCATAGCATTAATTCATGTGCATCTTCGAAATTCGATCACAGCGGTTTACCGCTATCAGAGCATAAAAAAAAAAAAAATAAATAACTGGCCATTTCAGCCCTTGAAAGGACTTTGACCTAGCTTCTTAGGATCAATTGTGTTGTGCGTGTTATTAAGTTTGTACACAATTGACCGAGAAATGGACCTACAGGCTTAACGCCGACTCCGAACGGCGATGAACGAAATGTTCTTATTCTCAAGAAGCTTTTACATGGCATTTTGATTGCTCTCTGAGGTTTGCCATTGTCTGCAGAGAGGTGGCGGCCGTACAGAAAAACTATTTTAATTCAAATAATTTTCTGTCGCTGCTGGGGTTCGAACCTGGGTCTCCGGGTTCATTGGACATAGCGGCCACGCACTTTAACCAACTACGCCACGGACGCCACGCTATCAGAGCATATTGAAGTTATTTTTGCTGTTTAGCTCCTCCCTTTTTCCACACTTTCATTTTAGGGTTCAGTTAGTTTAACTGATGGTACACCTAAGATGGCGTGGTGACCATTTTTTTGCTATGAAAGACTGTTGTTTTTTTATGTGATAAACACACAACCAATCATTTTTCTTAACATTTTTATGGGCGTGCCCTCCCAGAATATATAATATTAATATTTGTATACGGCCTTTTCATTATTTATATTGAAAACAAATTTTTTGAGCTTTAGGCCAAGCATGTTGACAACGGTTTGCTACGCTTATTGGCGAATGTGATAGAAAATCACGAAGCCGAAATGCTAATTTATTGTCAAACAAATGTTTGATTGTTGATTTTTGTGTAAAGTTGAGAATAATATAATAATATGTAAAAACGTGAGTATTTACAATAAAAAATGGCAAGTGTTAGTGCTTAGTGCTAAGTATGTTATGTTTTAAAACACATATGTTTTTATGTTATTTAAAAAAAAATATACAAATTAATTGTACTGAAGATTTACTATATAAATATCAACGAAATTTCCATCATCAGTCTATTAAGCATTGTAATATAAAATTTCCCAAAAATAGTTTGTTTTGGTTTCGTTGACGAAATTTTCTATATCTTTGTGTTGCAAACATTTGATTTCGTTGACGAAGTTTCCTTAGAATATTTATTTTATTTCCTTGGCGAAATTTACTAAAGGCAAGATGGATAGTTTTCGTTGACTAAATTTCCTACATTTTTGTCTCAAAGTTTTGTCGGCATAAATTTGGACACTTGTATGAAATTTTCTTGTATGACTTATGGGGGACTTCGTAAGTTTTTCTGAAGATACAGAATTTTTGTGTATGAATCTTCAATGAATCCTGTGGGAAACAGCCAACTGGGTAGTAAAGAAGTCTTTCATGGTTTTAAAGTTCCTGTTTTTGAAAATTTTTGTCAAGTTCCTTCTCTACGAATAAGAAATGAATAACATATAAGTTGACATTAGATATTGCCACCTTTGCTAATGGATGTAGTGTCATATTTAAGGTAGGATATCTGGTTCAAGGCAGAAAAAACGCAAATTTTTAAAGTCATGTAACTTTTTTGTTTTTTTGATATATCAATGTCGGGTTTTTTTATTAAAAAATAGACGTAATTTACTTGTGATTTTTTTTTTTGTTTTGTATAAAAATATATATATTACCCCCCCTCCCAATGCTTTCAAAATGGCTCCTTAAAAAAAGTTGTCTGAGTAATGACACGTTTCAAAAAATTGGGACCACCTATTGACTCACTGTTTGATGGATATCGTCGAAAATTGTGTCAGGCAGGTCCCTTACCTCGGAAATACCGGAAATGTCAAATTTGACAAAATGGCGCGCATTTAAAAAAAAAATTCAAAAATTTACCTATTTTTTGGTTTTGGGGGTTAATTGCCTGACCCCTGTCAGGAGGGGGATTTTGGCCGATTTTACAGGTAAGGTACCAGCCCGGGATGATAACGGTTCAAATGGCACCAGCCGCATGTCTCTATCTAGTCTAGTTTTTGACAAAACATGTCATTAATAAAAAAAAAGTAATTTCGAGAAAAACGTATTTAAAGTTTTATTTAACAAAATTTTTACATTTTTTAGTGAATAATACATTTTAAAGAAATCCAAATAATCAACGTGCCAATCCTAGACCATACAATAAGCCTTCAATTTCTTCAAATTGAAAAAAAAAATCGAAAAAATTTTTTTTTAACCAGATATCCTATCTTAAAGGAGTCAAAAAAAGCAATTGTTATGAAGAAGCTGGCAACGCCTAATTTACGTCATCGTCACTAAGCGCTTGTGTCAAACTACCTACTGCGCTAAGCAAAAATGGCTGTTAGATCAAATAGTAGGGTTGTCAATTAACCGACATATTTTAGTAACCGGTTATTGGTTACGGTTACTAAAAATTAACCGGTTAACCGGTTATGTATAAATTAAAAAACAAACACAAATTTTGTTTGGCAAGATTTTGTTTTGCTTTAACATATTAAGCAATTGGTGCATCACCGAGGGATGTTAGTGTTTTTTTGATATAAAATCGCCGTCTTCCGCAGGTACATTGGAAGAGGAAAATTTCTTGACAACGTTGATTTTATGGACTAATTTGAGATGGTTGACCATTGCAGACGTAGAGGACCCCTTGTATTACAGTGTTATTTGGAAAAATCATATTAATTTTTTTTTAAATAATTCCACAGCTCATCACTCTGCTAAGAAAAAACGTGCACAATTAGAACTCTTTAATTTTAAAGCAAAATCAATGAAAACATTTGTCTTACTAAATTTGTAGCTAGAACAACGACATTTATTTGAACAGCTGTCAACTGAGATGAGTAAATAGGAGAATGATATTATCGATAACAAAACAGGATTGCATGATATATGTTAACATCAGACATCATGGTTTAATGTGCTCTTAAGCACCTTTCACATAACATTGGATTATGTGAAAGAAAAAATTTTTAATGTCAAAAATTAATTTTGTTTAAAACATTTTATTGTCTATTAGAGCTTATTAACCGAAACTCCGGTTCACCTACCAAAAATAACCGATTATCGGATACGATTATTATTCGTCACTTTTTATTAACCGTCGAATACGGTTAGTCATATTAAACGGTTAACCGGTTAACTGTAACCGAATTGACAACCCTAATCAAATAGAATCTACCACGTTTTCTTCATCTTTAAGAATTGTTAGGAACTAGATTGGTAAGCGCAGCGAGGTTACTAAAGTTTTTTAATATACTATAAATTGTAACACATTATTTGAATTTGAATTTTAGTTTACCAACAGGATTTTTTTTAATAAAATTGTAACTGAAAACATTCAAAGAATTCGAGAAATTCCTGAACAGCAATTTTGTGTTTAAATCAATTCTACAACAAGAACCAGGTTGGGTAAATTTTTTAATAAAAGAACAGTACAAATAAAAAAAGTAATTTTGACAAAAACAAGAAAAATAATAAAAAGCAATCACATTTTATAAAAAGAAAATACATATTAAACATATAAAAAAAACATATGTGTAAAATATCAAATAATCAAATAATCATGTCATAAATACTGAAATTGTGTTTCCAGAAATTTAATTTTAGTTTTTAATTTATGGCGTTTTCTTTTCTCAAAAAATTCTGCATTTTTTCTGCACTCTTTGAGAATTCTGCCTTTTATGTGTTCTTTTCTCGAAAAAAATTCTGACCTGTAAATTAAATCGTGTTCTTTTCTCGAAAATGTGGGCGTCGAAAGTAGAAAAAATTTTTAATTTTTCCACTCTCATGATCGACGATTTTAAATTCTGCCCTCAAATGCTACCAACTGAATGAATAAACAAATTGACATGTTAGGAAAATATTAAACGTTATCATTGACATTTCATTAAAGTTTGAGCTTTTTCACGGTTGACAAAAAAAACTTCAATAAAAAATGTTCTCAAAAGTAAGCAACAGTACAGCCAACACAACATCATTGAAAAAATGTTGCATTTTATCTGATTTTTTTTCGACTACAGGTTCAAAATGTAATATATTCTGCACTCTCAGAGGGCAGAATTTTTTGCCGAGAAAATAAAACGCCATTAGTTTCAATTTTTATCATTAAATTGGAACGAGACCATTTATTTTAAAGCCTCTGGTCCGAATTTTCACATATAACATGTGACATTTTTCATTATTTCGCAGTTTATATTAAACTTAAAAAAAAAGATCTTAGGTTTCTAAATCAGGTCATTTAATGATTTTATGACAATATCTTCCAATTTTTCATTAATTAAATAAAATTAAAATTGCACGATTTCGAAAAAAGGGACTTTTTTGGGATTTTTTTATAGCTGCTTTTATTGGCATAACCAAAATGACATACTCACGATCTGTCAACGCAACATTGAGTTTTGCAAAGTTTGAGGTCGTCCGCTTTGAAAGCTTTATCGTTTCTGTCAGCTTTATCGCTTTTTTGACAGCAGTTTTTACAAGGGAGACCAAAGTACGATCAACGCACGACCGACCTAACACAGTATTGCGTTTTAGCTATAACAGTTGTAATTGCAATAATTATTATCATTGTAAAAATGATTGAAGAAATTAAGAAAAAATATAGAGTAGAATAGTCGCATATATGAAACACATATAACATATATTTTAAAATAAAGAAAAACAAAATATAAAATAATATTTTTTGCAACTATAATTTTAAAACAGTGCTTATTTTATTGCTTGTATTCATTTTATGATGACTCAGGAGTGTCATCAATCTAAGGCGGGAGGAGTTATGTCCCAGTCAAAAGGCGTATTCACGATTCAGTGCAGTTCAGGACTTAAGGGCTTGTGAACACACATACACTAAGGGAAAAAAATATTAAATTTATCCAAAAACTTTTTTAATTTATCCAAAAAGCGAGTCATTTTTGCACCAATAACGCATTTATTTAAATCGACCACGTAAATATTTAAAATTTATTTAAATACTTTTTTAATTAAATAAAATATTAAAATATTTAAACAGAATTAATAAAAAGTATATTAAAATTATGCACGAATATATTTAAATATCTTTCAAATATTTACTATTTGAAAATAAAACTATCGCATTTAAGGAAAATTTATATAAAAATATTGAAATTGAAAAACAATTTAATTGAATATTTCCCACGAGCTGCGTCCATATCAAACGCCATTTAGTGGTATATTTTATTTTCTTTTTGTGAAAATATTATTTTTGAGTACGGTGGTGAGTGCGATGCATGATGAAATCATGGATAGTGGAGTGACATTCTTCAGAAAATACCGAGTTGTCACTTCACCTTACATGAATTCATCATGCTTCGCACTCACCACCGCACTCACAAATCATATTTGCCAAATATTCACGATATATTACCCTTGAAATATTAACTAAATGAGAACTATAAGACCTTCAACTGCTGGTACGAAGAAACTCAACGCACAGGAACAGAGTGCGATGCTGCTGCTGCTTGGCGGCTGCTTGGCAGCTGAATGGAATATGTGTGTCAGTGTGTGGCATAAATAAAATTTAAATACGGGAAAAAAACGAGTTGTAAGGAAAATATTTGATTTGTCCACGTAAATATTCAAATGGAATATATACTCAGGCGTGGATAATGTTAATATGCGTTATTTCCCTTAGTGTACACTTTTAACTAAGAAATTGATTGAAGTATGTCTTGTTTAACAAAATCAGCTGCTTGTTATATTTATCGGAAAGCAATAGAAAAGTATTCATAAACTAAATATAAACATGCCGAAAAAAAGTGTTCAAAAAACTATTAATTTTGAAAGAGCTTGACTTTATTTTTGCCATTATACTGAATATTCTAATTCATTGAATATAAATTTGAATTCATTGAAACATTCTAATTGAATATAAATAATAATTTGCAACTTGACTATTAGTGATGTACCAAATATTTTGTACAAAATACCTAGCACCCAATAGGCCGGCTCATTTTTTAAAGTCAAAAAGCACACTCAATTTCTGAATCTTTGGGATAAAAAACTAAGATATCCTGAATTTGAGGGAAATCGGTTGAGTCTCTAGCCACCGGAAATGCCGATGAATTTTCCTCCAAAGTCGGTTTTTTTTTTATATTTTTTATCGTAATTTTTAAACACGAACAAACTAACCCAAACTGTTTGCGGGAATTGAGTATCTAGTGGAGCCACGTGATTCAGTAAAAAAATAATTTTGATTGGCGTCCTTAACTAGTGCAAAAAAATTCAAAAATCGTAGTTTTTTCTCAATCTTTTTTACGAAAATCTCTTAAAATTGCGCAAATATTATCCGATTTTGACAAATGAGGGTTCATTGGAAAGGCCTTATGAAGATCTATCAATTAAATATGTAAATTTTTCTTAATTAGTTTGTATTTATTCATTCGTGGCCAGGACATATTAAAATATCATGTTTTTAAAGACAAATTTTTATTCAAGCAATTTCAACAAGCTTTTTCCATTAAAATCGGACAATTTTGCGTGTGACCTGACCATATACTTAATTAATTCATTCGTATTTATTGTAAAAATGTCGTAAAAACGTGTGGTTTTATTTTTTCAACTCAAAGTAGTGCAAATGAAACTTTAAATTAATGGAATTTTATTTTATTGAAAAATTTTAAGCAAATCCTTTCGCGATTCAAGCTTATTATATATGTGGCGTGAATCGAGAGTACTGAAAACGTGTCCAATTAGTGGCTCAAAAGTGGTACTTTATTTTCTGTTCCTTGCGAATGGCACGGATAATCTGAAATGATAATCATAATTTGCATTAATAAATTAAGTCCTCATACATAATTTGGAGCTTATAATATGTACCTGGAATTTAAATTATACTATCATCTGAATAAGCTAGCTCCTGCAAAATTTCAATCGGTATGAATTAGGAATTGGTAGTGGGGTCCGTGACGTAGTTGGTTAAAGTGCGTGGCCTCTATGTCAACGAACCTGGAGACCCGGGTTCGAGCCTCAGCAGCGACAAAAAATTATTTTTAAATTAAAATAATTTTTCTGTACGGCCGCCACCTCTCTGCAGACAATGGCAAACCTCAGAGAGTAATCAAAATGCCATGTAAAGCTTCTTGAGAACAAGAACATTGCGTTCATCGCCGTTCGGAGTCGGCGTTAAACCTGTAGGTCCGGTTCTCGGTCAATTGTGTACAAACCTTATAACACGCACAACACAATTGATCATAAGAAGCTAGGTCAAAGTCCTTTCAAGGGCTGAATGGCCTGAACCCAATCGATCATCGTTTTTTATGAGTCGCATTAAAATCTTATTTTCGGAATCGAAAATGTGCGTACTTCGGGCTTTTGTTTTGCACGAGCAGCGAATATTTTTGCGAATCCATTTTGTCGAATGAGTTTGTTGCTGTCTGCGATCATCGAAAGTAAAATATATTCTGGATGCGCAAAAAATCTGTTGTTAGCAATCGATCTCTCAGCAATTATTTGAATAGATCGTGGCAACTGGCGAATGAGTTCAATATATTTAAATAAGAGGTGGCTTGCATGTATTGCCTTCGGGTCATTTTTGACATGAATCCAAAATGGCATGTAAACCTTCATGACGAAAAGAGCCAAGTTTGTCAACGATTGAGTTGGTTTCGAATATGATGCGTATATGCGAAGAATACGTTTAATAAATTGTTTACATTTTGTCAATTTTCGCTTCCTCGTCGCTTTCTAATCGCTTTCAGATTTTCTATGGGCTGTCAATTTCGTTTTGACAGTTGCGGCAGTCTGCCTCTGAAATGCTTCTACCTTCTTTTCATTGTACCATGGATCTAATTTTATTTTGAAGAAAATTTTTTATTTTTCTATTTTGATAGTTTGTTTTATTGAACTATTCAATAGAAAGCGACGAACTATTCAATAAAAATATTTTAAGGTTACAAGTTTAAATTAACAAGTTTTAAGAAATTATTAACAAATTAAATTTAACTGCTTCAGCAGTTCATGTGTTATACAACGCACCTGTGTTTTTTTACTGAATTACGTGGTTCTAAAATATAAAAAAAAACCGGTGGCTAGAGACTCAACCGATTTTTCTCAAATTTAGGTTATCTTAATTTTTCCTCTTAATGATTTAGAAATTGAGTGTGAATTTTGGCTTACTTTGTTTCTACATACTTAGAGCCTATTGGATACGTTTTCAGTTCTCTCGATTCAGGCCACAAATATGATAAAATTTTTCAATCAAATAAAATTCCATTAATTTAAAGTTTTATTTGTACTACTTTGAAATTATGTATGTATTTAAAAAGTTAAAAAAATACAAGCACATTTTTTACGACATTTTTACAATAAATACGAATGAATTAGTTAATTATATGGTCACGCGCAAAATTGTCCGATTTTAATGAAAAAAGCTTGTTGAAATTGCTTGAATAAAAATTTGTCTTTAAAAACATGATATTTTAATATGTCCTGGCCACGAATGAATTAGAACAAACTAATTAAGAAAAATTTAGATATTTAATCCAGGGTTTAAATTGCTTTCAGCAAAACAGCAAAAGCAACGAAAATTTTGCTGCGTAGTGCTACCTAAAGTTTTTCAAGACAAGCGTATGCTGCTCATTTTGCTTTGCTTTCTGAATCTTCGAAAGGCTAAGCAAAAGCAGCAGCACTAAAAAGAATTTGTTTTGCTGCGTAGTGCTACGAAAGCATAAGAAATTATTGTAGTGCTTTGATTTTCATTTTGCTTTTCTAATTTGTCGCAGCACTACGAAAGCAACAATTACGCGCTTTGCTTCGTTTTGCTTTCGGAAGCATTTTATTTTCATTCGTTTGGCTTTCGGGATTTACTTGTCATCGTTTATATGCTGTATTTCAGAGACGCATGTTTTTTGTACATTGTTGTTTGTATCAATCTGACAATCGGAACAGGCTCCATGAAGAAACTTTGGAAAATATTTTGCTTGTAAATTTAAACCTAACTTTTTTGAATGAAGCCATCGACAATTTGCCGTTGTTCGAAGATGACGATAATGTTTAATATAGAAATATTAAGACTGTCTGTTTAATATAATTTTGTTTTTATTTGGTATTTTTTTGGCTGTGAAGTAAATGCCCTTATGCATTATTTATTTTTTATCTTAAGTTAATATTTTTTTTTTTTAATGTGATTATAGAAACTTTTATGACTGTGAAATACGTGTCTTATTTTAAGTTACATATTTTTCTATTAAAAATTCTTTTCTTCCTGATTATTTTGATTTTTTTTTTATAAATGAGATCTTAAATCAGCGTAGCCAAAACTCCCGAGCCAATAACTCATAAAACTTTCATGGAATTCTTATTATGCACACCTTAGCTATTATTTTTAAATATTTCTTTATATTCCAAATAGGCGCTACTAAATTTATCTCTGCGATCTCTTTAAAACTCATGAAATAACAAAACCGTTACACACAACAAAAACAACACCAAGCATTCGCGACTGCGTACAAGTGCGCATATTATACAAACAACAACGTACAAAAAGACATGCGTCTCTGAAATACAGCATATAAACGATGACAAGTAAATCCCGAAAGCCAAACGAATGAAAATAAAATGCTTCCGAAAGAAAAACGAAGCAAAGCGCATAATTGTTGCTTTCGTAGTGCTGCGACAAATTAGAATAGCAAAATTAAAATCAAAGCACTAAAATAATTTCTTATGCTTTCGTAGCACTACGCAGCAAAACAAATTCTTTTTAGTGCTGCTGCTTTTGCTTAGCCTTTCGAAGATTCAGAAAGCAAAGCAAAATGAGTACAAGTTTTTTTGTGATAGTGCTTTCTGCTTTGGCTGTTGCTGTTTGATTTTCAATAAGCACAGCAAAGTAAAAGCAAAAGCAATTAAACGTTTTTAAGTTTTTTAAACACTGATTTAATCGATAGATCTTCATAAGGCCTTTCCAATGAACCCTCATTTGTCAAAATCGGATAATATTTGCGCAATTTTGAGAGATTTTCGTAAAAAAGATTGAGAAAAAACTACGATTTTTGAATTTTTTTGCTCTAGTTACGGAAGCCAATCAAAATTATTTTTTTACTGAATCATGTGGCTCCACTAGATACTCAATTCCCGCAAACAGATTGGGCTAGTTTGTTCGTGTTTAAAAATTACGATAAAAAATATTAAAAAAACCGATTTTGGAGGAAAATTCATCGTCATTTCCGGTGGTTAGAGACTCAACTGATTTTCCTCAAATTCAGGATATCTTAGTTTTTCATCCCAA
Source organism: Pherbina coryleti (assembly GCA_943735915.1). Lineage (NCBI taxonomy): Eukaryota > Metazoa > Arthropoda > Insecta > Diptera > Sciomyzidae > Pherbina > Pherbina coryleti. The sequence continues at coordinate 93,606,202 of OX030948.1, forward strand.
AGATTCAGAAAGTGCAGAGTGTGCTTTTTGACTTAATTTTTTTCCATATACTTCGAGCCGCCCTAGTACCCAATTATGTATTTGGCTCAGATAGCTCATGCTAATTTTTAAGTATAAAAAAAAGAAAATTTTGTTTGCTTTAAACAAAATATTTATATACTTTTATTTATGAGAACAAATAAATAGTCGAATTATACGTTTTGCATTAAATCACTAAATTTATTTATAAAGTATTTGGAATATCGATTCTCAAATGTTGCATCACTATTTCAAAGCTGTCAAATTTTTCAATGTGCACAAGTGCACAACTGCTCAAGTCCTCAAGTTTAAGGATATAGTAAAAATGCAGATGTGCAGATTTTTGACGTACATGTATTTTGTTTTTGTAATGCGCACAAGTCCTTAAGTCTTCTAGTGCACAGGCAAGTGATCTGAATCGTGAATACTCCTATTATCAAAAGTAATGAGACATGTTTCATCCGTCATATCTCATAGTCATATTTAATAAATTTCAGAACGCCACAATTTATAAAAACCCAAAAGTCACGAACTAAATATGGCATTGCATTTACTTTTGACTGCGACATAACACATGGTCCAATAAGTCCCGAGACTATGTAATAAAAAACTTTTTTGCAAATATTCTTCTTTATTCATCAACAAAGGTTCCTTCAAGGGCAATACATTCATTCCACCGCTTTTCTAACTTTTCAGTACCGGCTTTGTAGAACGATTTGTGCTTCGCCTCAAAACACGCTTCAGTTTCAGCCATCACCTCTTCATTGGAACCAAATCTCTTGCCGGCAAACATTTTTTTGAGGTCAGTAAAGAGCCATTAGTCGCTGGTCATGGTATAATAATATAAGGTAGTATTGACAGTTGCTTGGGCAACGACCATCTGTCAAAAAAAATGTCTAGAAAGAGAGCGTTCAATTATTTCTTATGTTTTCGCCATTGTTTATGTTTCAGCGCTTGCAAATAACCAAACATTTTCTTACAAAATATTGCCTATTTTATTTAATCAATAGTGAATTATTATTACTACAACGAAGATTACTTGTGAACTTTGTGTTATTAAGTGCAAACATAAGAAAAAATGTTGAAAACGTTCAAATTTAGCAACCTCAGCAGCTGCAGATGCATATGGACGAAATTAAAGAAGTTTCCAATTATTATTAAAACACCACGGCTGGAAAACGTTAAACACATACCACACATAATTTTTTCACAACTTTCATTATTATAATTGTGTATTTAACGCACATATTTTGCGGAATTTATTTATTTTTTACATTCGTTTAATTCTTGTTGCACGAACAACTGTTTTTGACAAATGGTCGTTGCCTTGTTGCTGAGAAAATCTATACTTGTCAATGCTACCTGTATAATTGTATCATGGTCGCTGGTGGCCAAATCTGGCGAATACGGTGGATGAGAAAGCAATTCGAAGCCCAATTCGTGAATTTTTGCCATCGTTTTCATCGATTTGTGACACTGTGCATTGTCTTGGTGAAAAAGAATTTTTTTTCTTCTTCAAATGGGGCCGATTTTTTGCGATTTCATCCTTCAAACACTCCAACAACGCTATATAATAATCGCTGTTGATTGCTTTTCCCTTTTCGAAAATTTTGTCGATGAACAAAATTCCATGCCCATCCCAAAATACAGAGGCCATAACCTTTCCAGTCGACTCGTGTTTTTGGTCGCTTTGGCCTGCTTTCATCGGTTGCTCTCCACTCAGCTGACGGCCGTTTTGATTCCGGTGTGTAATGGGTCTAACCTGGGTCTCCAGGTTCGTTGACATAGCGGCCACGGCCTTTAACCAACTACGCCATGTACGCCGCAATTGTCACCATTGTCACATACCGACGCAAAAATTCATGTTTATTCTTTATAAACAGTGCCAAACACCTCTCCGAATCATCGACACATTGTTGTTTTTGGTCCGGTGTGAGAAAACGCGGCACCCATTTAGAAAGCAGTTTTCTCATCGACAAATGGTCCTGTTATATTGTTCCCACACTGCCTTTCGATACCTTCAGAGCCTCAGCTAGCTCGCGCACCTTTACTTTACTTTTATATTTTGTGGAACAACTGCCTCATTTGGGCGTCCTGAACGTTCAGCACCATTTGTGTCTGTACGACCAAGTTTAAACTCGACAAATGGTTGCTTTTGACGATGCAGAGTCCGAATAATACTTTCGAAGCCATTTCTCAGCTTGGACGCTATTTTTCCCCATAAATAAACAGTGACAAATCAACACACGGAATTTGCATTATTTTGCAAATATCAACAGTTGCGTCACTTAAATCACTGCAACTTTTGAACTAAACGTAAGATTGTCATGAAATTTGTACACGTATTGTTTGAATGTTGGAACTATCAAAATATTATATCGATATTTCGTTAGATGTGCCACCTAGTACTTAGTCTCTGGAATTATTGGACCATGTGTTAACTGTAAGCCAAAATGTATGTTTTTATCTCCAATGCGTTTTTCGCTAAAATTATAAACAGTGATGGAAAAAAAAAATAATAAAGGGTTTTCCACTAAGGACTTGATAACTTTTTTTTAAATAAAATGCAAACCATTTGAGATATTTTAAAAACTTTATCATCGGCTTGAAATACAATCAAAACATTTATGAATGGAACTTGACTTCGTTCATATAGCTACCGCAGGCACGTATGCAGTGGTCGATTCGTTGGACCCAATAACGATGGCCATTCACTGTAACATTACGATCGTTATCGTCGACGGAAAAATATGGTCCAATGACGCCTCCGGCATGCAAACCGCACCAAACAGCTATTTTTTGTGGATAAAGTGGTGATTCGTGAAGCACATGTGGATTTTCACCCGACCAATAACGCATATTTTGCTTTTTGACGAACCCATTGAGCCAAAAATGAGCTTAGTTACTGAAGATGATTTTGCGATGAAATTCATCATCATGGCGCACCTTCTACCGATTCCAATCGGAGAACGTAAGTCGCTTCAAATGGTCCATCGGTTTCAATTCTTGAGTCAGCTTGATCTTGTATAGGTGTAAACAAAGATCCTTCCGCAAAATTCGCCATAAAGTGGTCTTGGCGATGCCCAATTCTTGAGAACGCCGTGGAATTGACTGTTTGTATCGTTTGCTACGGACGCCTGAACAGCAGCAATATTTTCGACACTTCGACTGGCACGGCAACATCACATAACGAATATGTAGACTCAAATGTTTGCACTAAACTTGTTATTGTTTGTCTACTAGGGCGAGAATTACAACCGAAAATTGCAGTAAACGCTCTTAAACTTGCGATCACCGACTCTGAATTTCGGTAGTAAATTTTTATAATTTGCAGACGTTGTTCGTTCGTCTACTTTATCATAATGAAAATTTTGAGTTTACTGAACAAATTGACAGTGACAGTTCGATGATTAGTGAACGGGTGCGTTCAGAAATTTAAGTTTCGCTATTTGACTGGCTTGTCCTGGACCCTGTAGAAATGGCTTGTATGTTTTTCTTTTGTTTAGTAAATTTTGTTTTCAAAGTTTGCATATGACTTAAAGATTAAGAGAATACCTATCAGATTATAAACAAAAATCAGCTTCACTTAATTTATAAAACAAAAAAGAAATCCATTTCATTTATTGTCCTTGGAAAAAATAATAGAAACAAAAGACATAACTAACATACTAGTTTTTCTTTATTAAAATCTAACAATTTTGTAATGTAAACTAGTTTAATATTGATATTTTGTTTTGCCACCAAGGTTTTTTAAAACTTCAATGCACTGACGGCCCACCAGTTTTTTCACAAATTGAGGGATCAATGGCATACTGCATTTTTTTCACAATTCTTCTTTGTTTGGACTTATAGCCAGCTATTTTCATCTTTAAGATCCCCCAAAGGTGTTCAATTGGATTCTACGGATCTGGTGGCTGCGATGGCCATTCTAATAAATTAATGCTTTTATCCCGGAACTATTTTTTTGCCAGTTGCGAGGAGTGTTTGGGGTCGTTATCTTGGATAACTTCACATTTTAACTGCATTTCTTCATCGGAAAATGACAGCATTATGCTATTTAATATATTCAAATAGTCTGTGCCCGAAATATATTGGACCTACGCCCGACGATGAAAAACAACCCCATAGCATTACTCTACCACCACCATGTTTAATAGTCTTATCTGAGTGCTTCGGATTATGTGTGGTATTTCTTGGGTGTCACATCATTACATCGGATCCGAACAAATTTGCAATTATTTAGTCTAATTTTTTCGTATCAGATGCTTTCTTGCAAAAGCTACTCTGTTGCGAATGTTTTGTTTTGTTCAAGTATGGCACTTTTCTTGCGGAATGTGCTTTCAAATAATTTTCTATTAATCTACTCCATATTGTGTGTGTTAGTTACTGAGGAGGAAGATCCTCACAAGGCAACGCGTGAGGGTCAAGGGGGCGATCTTCACATGGCAACGTGTCTGACTGCCTCAACCTGGTGAGGCCAGCATTATCCATGTCGAACTCGTCTCAAGTCCACTCAAACCTCTGCGTGGTGTCCTCTAGAAACGGCAAACTGGCAACCGTTAGTTTGACGGCTTATGTGAGCGGCGGGCTCCCCCTGCCTTTAAAGGGTTGTGCGTTGGGTTTGAAGCCCACCACGTAAAAACAAAATTTCAATGAAACGCATAAGAAATAAGATAAAAATAATCCCCAAATCTGATGACGGCTACCGCAAACGAAAAACTGACAATGATTTACGGATATGCACCTGGAACGTCCGGTTGGCAAGCGACTACGGCATCATGTCCTGCGATTCACACCTGTGAACGAACGACTTGCCATAATCCGTGTCAAGGCAAGATTCTTCAATATAAGCCTGATTTGTGCGCACGCTCCGACAGAAGAGAAGGACGATGAGACCAAAGCTTCTACGAGCGCCTTGAAGAGGCCTATGAGCGCAGCCCCCGCCACGACATAAAAATCGTGCTTGGTGACTTCAACGCCAAAGTGGGAAAAGAAAATATCTTTGGTCCAACAGTCCAAAGTTCAGCCTCCACGACAATACCTCCGATAACGGAATGAGGCTGATTGACTTTGCCGCAGCGCGAAACATGGTCGTTAGTAGCACTAGATTCAATCATCTCGATATTCATAAAGCAACTTGGCTGTCTCCTGATCAAAAGACGCGTAACCAAATTGATCACGTTTTGAATGACGGAAGGCACTCTTCCAGTGTTTTAGATGTACGCACGATCCGTGGTGCCAATATAGACTCGGATCATAATCTTGTCGCAGCCAAGATCCGTACACGCCTGTGCGCAACGAAGAATGCGCGCAATCCAGCACAGAGAAAGCTAGACGTCGAAAAGCTGCAATCAAAACAAACAGCCGAAGACTTCGCTACTCGACTCTCACTCCTGCTTCAAGAAAGCACTCCTCCCATCGACGATATATGCACGCAGTGGAATCACATTTCCCACTCTATGCGTACGGCTGCCGAAGAGGTGATAGGCTATCACCGCCCTCGCCGAAACCAGTGGCACGACCAAGAGTGTCGCGACGCCACTGCAAAAAAAGACGCCTGGCTGATGGTTTCAAGACCGGGGCCTCTTCCTGCAAGGATGAAAATGGGAATCTAGTGACAGATATCCAGACTACACTGATGATGTGGAGGGAACACTTCTCTAGGCTTCTGAATGGTGACGACGACAACAATCCCGCCAATAGAGATGATATCCCGGAAATCCTAATTGTGGACTACAGCGTTGAAGTTTCGCTGCCCGACCATAGTGAAGTCTTGAAAGCTTTAGCTCGGCTTAAAAACAACAAAGCCGCAGGAGCCGATGGCTTACCGGCTGAGCTCTTCAAGAATGGAGGCGAAGCTCTATTTAAATGCATTCATGAGCTTCAATGCAGAATATGGTCGGAAGAATGCATTCCAAACGATTGGAACCTCAGTGTGCTCTGCCCAATACACAAGAAAGGCGATCCCACAATTTGCGCCAACTACCGTGGGATAAGCCTTCTTAATATCGCATATAAGGTCCTGTCGAGCGTACTATGTAAAAGACTAAAGCCCATCGTAAACCAGCTGATTGGACCTTATCAGTTTGGCTTCAGACCTGGTAAATCCACCATAGACCAGATATTTACGCTACGACAAATCTTGGAGAAGACCCTAGAAAAACAGATCGACACACACCATCTTTTTGTCGATTATAAAGCCGCCTTCGACAGTCCTATAAGGGATTATCTATAATCCACCATGTCTGAATTTGGTATTCCTGCAAAGCTCATCCGTCTTTGCAGAATGACACTAAGCAACACCAGCAGCACAGTTTAGATCGGGAAGGATCTCACTCCTCCATTCGATACCAAACGAGGTTTCAGACAAGGTGATTCCTTATCGTGCGACTTTTTCAACCTGATGATGGAGAAGATCATCCGAGCTGCTGATTTAAGACGCAGCGGCACGATATTCTACAAAAGTATTATGCTGCTGGCGTATGCTGATGATATCGATATCATTGGCCATAATACGCGCGAAGTCAGCGCAGCATTCTCCAGATTAGCGCAAGAGTCGAGTCGAATGGGTCTTGCAGTGAATGCAGATAAGACGAAATACCTAGTGTCAACAAATAAACAATCCCAGCGTCTTGGAAACCACGTCACTGTTGACAACATCTCCTTCGAGGTTGTTAAGGACTTCGTCTACCTGGGATCCAGTATTAACTCTTTCAACGATGTCAGTATTGAGATAAAACGAAGGATAACTCTTGCCAACAGGTGTTACTTTGGGCTAAGTAGGCAATTGAGAAGCAGAGCCCTCTCTCGACGAACAAAACTCACGCTCTATAAGTCACTAATCATGCCCGTCCTATTATATGCAGCACAAACCTGTCCGGGCTTCGGGCGGGCCAGCCCATTAACTCAATATCGGCTTCAGCAATAAAGCGACACACCGATGTTGCCACGTGAGGCGAGCATTATCCTCCATGAAAATAAAGGAGTCCCCTAAAATTGCTCGGTAAGGCACAACTGTATAGAAACCAGATCTGCTTTTTCGTTGCATAATATCCCAGCCCACATCATAGTTGTATGATATTCCAGCTCCGTACGGTGTTCTTCTCATACAACATTGTGCATAACGCTCACCTGGCCTCCTATAAACGCGTTCTCTTCTATCGCTGCCATTTACGCACATTCTGGAATCATCTGAGAAGAGAACTGAGCTCCATTGTTCTAAACTCCAATCTGCATGCTGTTGAGCAAATGTAAGACGGACTTGTCGGTGCGCTGCAGTCAGTTTTGGGCCTGTTTCCGGTCTTCTTGGGATGAGGGAAGCTTCCTTAAGCCTTCTTCTTATAGTCCACTCACTAACAGCTACTCCATGTACTTGCAACAGCTCTTTCTGGAGGCTTACGCCGGTGGCATGACGATTTCTTAAACTCGATGTGACGATAAATCGGTCATCTCTTGCAGAAGTAGCGCGTTGTCCACTTGATCTTGGTCTACGACTAAAGGAGTCGGTCTCCTGGTACCTTTGGTAGACTCTAGATACCGTAGATTGACTTTGGCGCACTTCGCGGGAAACATAGCGCTGACTAAAGCCTTGATGCAATAATGCCACAATTTGAGCTGCTTCAGTTTCTGTTGCATCCATTTTCGATTTGCAAACATTAAAATTTTATATAATTGCAATTTTTACAAAACCTGCATAGATTTTTTGCATCTTTTTCGCAAAATTACTTGAGTAGAAATTTTTTAAAAAAATGGTATCTTAATGTTTTAGTTGATATTTAACAATTAGTCATGGTCAAGTTAGTAAAAAAATTTACTGCGAATATGTTAATTTTACAAGATTTTATATGACATTGATATCTTTGCTGCAAATCTAAATTAGTGGAAGAAAATAGCATATAAATGTAAAAAATAAAGTGAGTCAGTTTCATTGCTCACCATTGCTTCCAAGGCCAAACTTTATTAGTAGTTTTTTTATTGTACTCTATTAGTTGGGGTTATTACTATGTAATCACTGAGCGAAGTTGTTGTTGTGGGTCGATGGCTTTAAAGAGGAATTGTAGTACTCATCAATAGCTTTTAAACGGTGTATCGCATTTAATGTTCAGGCTTAAAAAAATAAGTTATGCTGAAAAAACCATTATGGTGGTTTTACTCCATCTTATATTGTCAGAATCTTTCTCGGACGATCCTGAAATAATCGCATTCTTTTCAAATTGATGAACTACTTAATAATTTGATTAAAAATAATCGTTTATGATATATTCGCGTTTTTATTTAAAGTTGGCTTTATTTGAGCAGGTGAATATATAAATGAAGACTTTTAATAATGAAAAATGTAATGGACTGGTTTACCACAGACCACATTTCAGCACTTCGATACAAAAATAATAAAACCATGTGAATAAACTCGAATAAACGAATATCATGCGTCTTACTAATGTGTTTTAACACTTATTGTCTTTACCATCAACTGACATTAATAGCTTTCAATGAATTCAGTGAGTGTGATGAAAGGAATGCGAAAGTGAAAAAACACGTTTTTTATGTTCTAGTGTGAACAAATAACTAAATTGATTGAGGTTACCTACTTACTTATTTGGTGCTTACAACCGTTGATCGGTTTTGCCCTCGTATAAGAAATTGCGCCAGCCATTTCTGTTTTGCGCTTGCTGGCGCCAGTTGGAAACACCAAGCGTAGTCAGGACTTCCTCTTCTGCGTTGACCACCACCTGACACCGAATCAAATATTTTTTCGGTGGAGAGTTGTTTTCTATTCGCTCAACATGATCTAGCCAGCGGAGCCGCTCGATTTTAATGTGCATAACTATGTCGATGTCAGCGTTCAGCTCATACAGCTCGTGGTTCCATCGAATTCGGTACTCGCCATTGACGCAGATTGGACCGAAGATCTTACGAAGGAACTTTGTCTCGAAGGCTCCCAAAGTCTTTTCAGCAGAACTGCTCAACGTCCATTTTTGTGCTGAATATCATGGGACGTCCGTGGCGTAGTTGGTTAAAGTGCGTGGCCGGTATGTCAACGAACCTGGAGACCCAGGTTCGAACCCCAGCAGCGACAGAAAATTATTTGAATTAAAATAATTTTTCTGTACGGCCGCCACCTCTCTACAGACAATGCCAAACCTCAGAGAGTAATCAAAATGCCATGTAAAGCTTCTTGAGAACAAGAACATTCCGTTCATCGCCGTTCGGAGTCGGCGTTAAACACGTAGGTCCGGTTCTCGGTCAATTGTGTACAAACTTAATAACACGCACAACACAATTGATCATAAAAAGCTAGGTCAAAGTCCTTTCAAGGGCTGAAATGGTCAGTTATTTATTTTTTTTTTATCATAGGACGGGCATGATAAGTGACTTATATAGCGTGAGTTTTATTCGTCGAGAGAATGCTCTGATTCTCAATTGCCTACTTAGCCCAAAGTAACACCTGTTGGCAGGAGTTATTATTCGTCTTATCTCAATACTGACATCGTTGAAAGATTTAAGACGAAGTCCTTAACGACCTCTAAGGAAATGTTGTCAACAGTGATGTGTTTTCCAAGACGCTGGGGCTGTTTATTTGTTGACACTAGATATTTTGTCTTATCTGCGTTCACTGCAAGACTCGACACTTCAACTCGACTCTTTCGCTAATCTGGAGAATGCTGCACTAAATTCTCGCGTATTATGGCCAATAATATCGATATCATCAGCACACGCCAGCAGCATAATACTTTTGTAAAATATCGTGCCACTACTTCGCAAATCAGCAGCTCGGATGATCTTCATCATTAGGTTGAAAAAGTCGCAAGATAAGGAATCACCTTGTCTGAAACCTCATTTGGTATCGAATCGAGGAGTGAGATCCTTCCCGATCTGAACTGTGCTGCTGGTGTTTCTCAGTGTCAATCTGCAAAGACGGATGAGTTTTGCAGGAATACCAAATTCAGACATGATGGAGTATAGATGATTCCTTATTGGACTGTCGAAGGCGACTTTGTAATCAACAAAAAGATGGTGTGTGTCGATTTGTTTTTCTAGGGTCTTCTCCAAGATTTGTCGCAGCGTAAATATCTGGTCTATGGTGGATTTGCCAGGTCTGAAGCCACACTGAGAAGGTCTAATCAGCTGGTCTACAATGGGCTTCAGTTTTTATCATAATACGCTTGACAGGACCTTATATGCGATATTAAAAAGGCTTATCCCACGGTAATTGGCACAAATTGTGTGATCGCCTTTCGTATGGATTGGGCAGAGCACACTGAGGTCGCAATGCATTCTTCCGACCATATTCTGCATTGAAGCTCATGAATACTTTTAAATAGAGCTTAGCTTCCCTTCTTGAAGAGCTCAGCAAGTAAGCCATCGGCTCCTGCAGCTTTGTTGTTTTTAAGCCGAGCTATAGCTTTCAAAACTTCACTATGGTCGGGCAGCGGAACTTCAACGCTGTCGTCGACAATTGGGGATTCCGGGATATCATCTCTTTTGGTGGGATTGTTGTTGTCGATACCATTCAGAAACCTAGAGAAGTGTTTCCTGCACATCATCAGTGTAGTCTGGATATCTGTCACTAGATTCCCATTTTCACCTTTGCAGGAAGAGGCCCCGGTCTTGAAACTATCGGCCAGGCGTCTTATTTTTTCGAAAAATTTTCGGACCTCATTCCTGTCACCATGCATCTCAATTCTCTCGCTTCTCTTGTTCTTCCTCTTCTCTTTATATCGCTCTTAAGCAGCACGCGTTACAACCGACTGCAGGGTGGTTTTGTAGGCTGCGTCTTTTTCTGCAGTGGATTCGCGACACTTCTGTTCGTGCCACTAGTTTCGGCGAGGGCGGTGATAGCCAATCACCTCTTCGGCAGCCGTACGCATAGAGTGGGAAATGTAATTCCACTGCGCGCATATATCGTCGATCGGAGGAGTGCTTTCTTGAAGCAGGAGTGAGAGTCGAGTAGCGAAGTCTTCGGTCGTTACGCACAGACGTGTACGGATCTTGGCTGCGACCGAGTCTATATTGGCACCAGGGATCGTGCGTACATCTAAAATACTGGAAGAGTCCCTTCCGTTAATCAAAACGTGATAAATTTGGTTGCGCGTCTTTTGATCAGGAGCCATCCAAATGGTTTTATCAATATGGAGATGCTTGAATCTAGTGCTAGTCAATCAGCCTCATTCCGTTATCGGAGGTATTGTCTTGGAGGCTGAACTTTCCAACTGTTGGACCAAAGATATTTTCTTTTCCCACCTTGGCGTTGAAGTCACCACAGGCACATTTGTATCGTGGCGGGGGCTGCGCTCATAGGCTTCTTCAAGGCGCTCGTAGAAGCTGTCTTTGGTCTCATCATCCGCATGGCCGCTGTAGTAGATATCACAGGATGCTTGCCGTGAGCGACCCTGTCCTTTCCATCGTATTTTTTGGATTACGGTGATATCAGCTTTGTATCTTTCTAAGATATCTATCATTTGGATAGAGGCACCATCCCAATAAAGGGCTACTTTTCAAGTGCATATAGTTATATGTGAGCCATTTCAATAGCCACATATTGTATGTTTATTTACGATTATAAATTCATGCAGCTCTATTAAAAATGCTTACGTAGCGTCTGCATTGCTCTAAAAGAGTATGTATTCTATATTTGTTTATGTATTTTATCGTTGCCACCAAAAGTGCTTACGATGTTAAAATTGTTTATCTATCCCTAAGTTTGTTTGAAAGAAATAATAAAGTTTCAGTTTGTAAGAACAACTCAAGGCGTTTGGTGTTTTTTCTATTTGAGGTTGGTGTTTTTTTGGGTCTGTAAAAGTTGTAAGAACAACTTACAGGCAAAACCCATATTATTGGCGACGAGGAACTTAACCACGCAGAGAGAGAAAAAAAAAACACACAACAACGACCACTCCAGCAAGTTAATAAAAAAAAGATCATCAATCGCTTCAGCAAGTAAACTAAAGAAGTGAAACAGAAAATTTTTAAATTAAAAAGTGATTGTATAGAAGCGAGGTGCAAAGCAGCGACAGTAACTACAAAAAGTAAAATTCTGAAGCAGTCGTAAGAATCAGAAAACAGAAGCAGAAATCTTCCTATAGTGACGAGCAAAGCTTGTACGGAATTTGTTAATCACAGCCAAGGGAGCAACAAAAAAAAAAAGCCAACAGCGAAGAAGTGGATACATTTGGTAAAAAAAAAAAAAAATTTTTTTTTTTTAATATTAAGCAAAATATAATACATTTTTATTGTTATATGTAAGTAATATGAATCGCAAACAAGTAACACGTTAACAAGTGACAAAATAAATGTAAGAAAAAAATGTTTGTGAAAAAATATAATAAGTTAAGAAAAAAAAAAAGGATAATATGGAGCAACAACTTATGAACCAGTTTTATCTAACTTTAAATTTAATCAAAAACATAGAACCGTTTGACGGCACAGATCCTTACTATCTTCCAGAATTTTTGTCAAATATAGATTTTTTGTTACCAACAATTGCGGCATTTGACGCAAACAACAAAAGAATATTGTTTAATTACATACGAAATAAGTGCATTGGACAAAGTAGACAATGTATACTAAGAGAGGGAGAAGTCGGCTCTTGGGAAGCATTAAAAGAAATTTTAAAAAGAAATTACGGGGAAAAGAAATCTAGTGTAGAACTAATGGACGAGCTGAAAACTCTAAAAATAAATGGCACTATAGAAAATTTTTATTATAGACTTACAAAATTAATGACTCGTATCAATAATAGAAATCTAATTCACGAAGAGGATACTTATACTTCAGAGGAAATTAAAAGAATTGGATTAAATACTTTTAGGAGTCATCTCCCTGAACCAACTAAGACGATGATTTTTGCTAGAAACCCGTACTCCCTTCAAGATGCTTTCAAAATCATCCTAGAAGCTAGGCATCAAAACTATACTCAATTTGGACATAACTATAGAGACGATGATCAAACAACACGCACAAACTTTAGCGATAATCATCGCAGTCACCAACATTTTAATAACAGAAATAATAGTTACAGGAATAATGACAGCAATCAAAATTTGAATAACAGAAAGAATAATTACAGAAATAGTGACAGCAACCAAATTTTGAATAACAGAAATAATTATTACAGAAATAGTGACAGCAACCAAAATTTGAATAACAGAAATAGCGACATTAACCAAAACATTAACAATAGAAGTACTAATTTCAGAACTGGTAATAGTAACCAAAATATTAATAATAGGAATACCAATCATAGAAATGGTGATAACTACCGAAACTCTAATTATGGAAATATAAACTATTATAATCATAACCAAAACAACAATTCGCAAAGAACACGCCTAAATAATCAAAATTATTATCTGCCACAAAACAATACCCAATCACGACAAACTAGGCAATCATATTTAAATCAGGAGGAACCCATGGAAATTGGGAACTGTGGTGCAAATTTTAAAGCTTCAGGGTCAAACAATTACCTTACATAACAATTGAAACAGATAAAAAACTTTTATATTTTATAATTGACACTGGAGCAGAATTCAGTATCATTAATGAAAATATTTGCGATTCCAAGTGGAAACAAGATGTTAACGTTTCAATTACAGCAATGGGAAATTCTTTCACTCTTCACAAACTGTGCAAATTTCCCGTATTTAAAGAATTTAATAATAACTTTCCTTGCGAATTTTTAGAAATGAATTTCAGTAAGGACTTCGATGGGTTAATTGGCAATAATATCTTAAAAAATTTTAATGTAATCATTAACTACCCCAAGAGATTGTTGATATTTGACGAATTCACATTGCCATTATTTTTTAATAGGGAAGAAGAAATGTACAATAAGTTGACAGAACAACACGACGCAATAGAAATCTTTAACAACAAAGTAAATAATACCAATCTAGAAGCCATGCTTCATATTAGTCATTTAGGAGACCTTGAGTCAAAAAAACTCATTGGCGTTATGAAGAAATTTGTAAATGTATTGTATAAAGAAGAAAGAACCTTTAATTTACAAGCGAAATCAAGCACAGAATTCATACAAAAAATGATATTCCTGTCTATTCAAAATCATATAGATACCCTGAGATTCATAAGGACGAAGTAGACACACAGATAAAAGACATGCTACGACAAGGAATAATAAGAGAGTCTTGTAGCCCATACAATAGCCCAATATGGATAGTCCCAAAAAAATCAGATGCGTCCAATAAAACCAAATGGCGCACCGTCATTGATTACAGAAAGATTAATGGAATAACAATTGAAGACCGCTTCCCAATTCCAAATATAGAAGATATATTTGATAAATTGGGTCGATGCCAATACTTCACTACCTTAGATTTGGCAAAAGGTTTTCACCAAATTGAGATACATACAGACGACATCCATAAAACTGCATTTTCCACTGCTAATGGCCACTATGAATTCCTAAGAATACCGTTCGGGTTACGCAATGCTCCTGCCACATTCCAAAGGTTAATGAATAGTGTGTTGAAAGAATATATTGGAAAAATTTGTATTGTCTATTTAGACGATATTCTAATTTTCTCCACAAGCATGGAAGAGCATCTCGAATCCATTACTAAAATCTTAAGAGTTTTACAAAAATCCAATTTAAAAATCCAGCTAGATAAATGTAACTTTATGGCTTCGGAAACAGATTACTTAGGTCATGTAATAACTCCCCAAGGATTAAAAACAAATCCGATTAAGGTCGAAGCAATCAAAAAAATTCAGTTACCAAAAAATCAAAAAGAAATCAAGTCATTCCGAGGAATCACTGGTTATTTCAGACGTTTTATCAAGGACTATTCCAAAATTGCCCATCACCTCATCAAATATTTAAAAAAAATTCAAAAGTAAACCCTAAAGACAAAGACTATATTGAAGCATTTTTGAAGCTCAAAGAATTGATCAAAACTGATCCAATACTAATACATCCTGACTTTAAAAAGAAATTCACCCTGGTAACTGACGCTAGTAATTACGCATTAGGGGCTGTACGAATGCAAGAAAATAAAGTCATTGCATACGCAAGTAGATCCTTAAATGGACATGAACAAAATTACAGCACAATTGAAAAGGAGTTACTAGCCATAGTCTGGGCAACAAAATATTTCAGAAAATATTTGTTTGGGAGGAATTTTTTAATAAAAACTGATCATAGGCCCCTAGTATGGTTAAGTAACCTAAAAGAACCCAATGCTAAACTTCAAAGGTGGAAAATCAAATTGAATGAATTTGATTTTAGCATTGAATATTTAAAAGGAAAAGAAAATGTAATTGCTGATGCGCTAAGTCGAATCGTCTCAAAACCGGATGATCAAGTGATTATCAATGTGAACGAGTTATTTGAAGAGGATTTGGAAACCGTACACAGTGCAGACTGATGGTACCAATTTTATTAGAATTACTGAAAATGCAATAAATATATTCAAGAAACAATTGATTTTAAAAACTGACGACAGACAATCTTATACTCGAAAAATATTGTTTAAAAACAGAATTAGGGACATTATAAAAATATCACAACAAAGTGACTTGTTAGAAATGATGAGAGATAAATTACCACAAAAAGGACTTCTCGTGATTTTCTGTCCAGACAAAGAATTATTTTTAAAGTTCCAAAGACTTTACATTTCATATTTTTCAAATAACAAAAATTTAAAAGTATTAAAATCAAACGTAATGTTGGAAGATATTACGGATAAGGGTAAGTTACTACAAATAATTGAAAATAAACACTTGGAGAATAACCACAGGGGCATTTCTGAAATAATGGAAGAAATGAAGAAAACATATTATTACCCTAATTTGCAAACAGAAATACAAAAATACATTAATAATTGCGAAATTTGCAATAAAGCAAAATTCGACCGAAAGCCTATTAATCACCCTTTAAATATTACAAAAACACCTCTGAAACAGAATGAAATAGTGCACCTTGATATTTGGTACCCACAGAGGAATATAATGTACCTAACAAGCATCGACAAACTCACCAAGTACGCTACTGCACATAAACTTAATGATAGAACGTGGTTTTCAATCATCGAGGCAATAAAGTTGAGAATTCAGTATCTCGGTAAACCAGACACAATTGTTACTGACAATGAACTCGACACAGCACCTGTCAAACAATTTATTAGGGAAGAAGGAATAAATTTACATTTTACGACAACTTATAACAAAACAGGTAATGCTGATGTAGAAAGGCTACATTTAACTTTAAACGAACATCTAAGACTTTTTAACGCAGATCCAAATAATGATGACGACTTACAAAGCAAAATCTACAAAGCAATAGTTGCATACAACAATACGATTTATTCGACAACTAAGGTCAAACCAATAGACTTACTCAACAACCTTGTTCCTAAAGAAAATATTAAAATATTATCAGAGAGATGCTTTTTGAAAAAAGTAAAAGGATAAATACATATAATGAGATTAAAAAAACAACAAATAGGACGGATTTCGAGAATGATTACATAAAGAATTATAGAGTTAGCAAATCCCAACCAAAATATAGAAAAATAGAAAATTATAGAAAGGAGGGTACAAATAATAAATTTAAAAAAGCTTATAAGACTCAAGTCAAAAGAAAATATAAGTTTCAAAATTCTAATTACAGGCAAAATGAGGACAACACTACTGACTGCAATTATAGTAATGGTACTAATAGCAATAATTAGGACCAGAGGACAACGTATTGAAATAATCCCGGTAGACGCGGAACACGGATACACCTTGATTAAGCTCGAACCAAAACCAATTATAGATTCTTTAAAAAAAATACTACACATTGTAAATCTAACCCAATACCAAGGATTGATAGAACTTATAGAAGAAAACTTTTATGCCTTACATTTAAAGCCTGAAGATGCTAATTCAAAATTAATAGAAAGGGAATTACTTAAAACTAAGCGAAATTTGAACAAGTTAGTTCCCCAAACATTTACAAAAAGAATTTCAAAACGGGGTATTATAAACTATATCGGACGTGGTCTTAAATTTATTGCAGGGACCATGGACGATGAAGATGAAAAAGACATTTCTGACCACCTCAATAATTTAGACATAAACATAAGAAATAGTGTTTATGAACAGAATAAACAAGTTCTCATTAATAATGACTTAATCAAAAATGTGGAGGAAATGAAAACTCATATCAACAATCAGCAGAAGGACCTCAAAATGTTCTTACAAAATATAACCAATCGCACAAACGAAGCATGCGCAACCAAACAATCTTTTTTATTATACTCCGACATACAGACTCTTAATTCGGAAATAGACAAATTTTCAAACATAATATTGCTCAGCAAACTCAACGTTTTGGCTCATGACATTTTGACAGATGACAAAATTCACACATATAACTTGACAACTGAAATTTTGCCATACATACGATCCAGTATATTGTATAGGGATAACCTACTTATCTTTGCTTTAAAGATCCCAAACTTCACTCAAGAAGCATATTACAATGCTGTCGTAATACCCTTTCCGAACCAGAATTTCGAAGAATTAGATTCGCCAGTTATAGAAATTATATTACAAAGAAACGCAGTTTTTGCAAACAGTAATGAAGTAATACAAAAGAAAAATTTAAAAAAATGTGAAAACTTATGTATTCAAAATATACTAAAACACTCCAATAATTGCACACTTAAAGCAAACAATAAATCATCAATTAAAAAAATATTTAACAATTGGCTTATTGTAAAAAACCTGCCAATGACTGAAATAATGCAAACATGTACAGAGCAACCGTTAAACATAAAAGGAAATAGTATAATTAAATTTGAATCATGTAAAATTTCAATTGGAAAGATTAAATTTTCAAACTATGGAAAAACTTTTACTGAAACTATGTTAATACCATTGTATTATAGCAACTTTGCAAGAATTATAAACAATGTATCATTTGAAAATTTGCAATTAAGAACTGTTCAAAATAGAAAGCAGATCGAATACATACATTATGTTAGTAAAAAGTATTCATATGTATGTCTCATTTTCTATGTTTACAATAATAAGCATTATATTAATTATTGTTGTAATACTATGGCTCTATAAGAGAAGGCATAATAAAACAGAAGTAAATATAGAATTAAGTGAGCGCAATGTATTATGTCGCGTCCGTGGCGTAGTTGGTTAAAGTGCGTGGCCGCTATGTCAACGAACTTTGGAGACCCAGGTTCGAACCTCAGCAGCGACAGAAAATTATTTGAATTAAAATAATTTTTCTGTACGGCCGCCACCTCTCTGCAGACAATGGCAAACCTCAGAGAGTAATCAAAATGGCATGTAAAGCTTCTTAAGAATAAGAACATTTCGTTCATCGCCGTTCGGAGTCGGCGTTAAGCCTGTAGGTCCATTTCTCGGTCAATTGTGTACAAACTTAATAACACGCACAACACAATTGATCATAAGAAGCTAGGTCAAAGTCCATTCAAGGGCTGAAATGGCCAGTTATTTATTTTTATTTTATGTATTATGTCAAAATCCAAGGACTGTGGACCCATTTGCAGTAAATTCAAGCTCATAACAAATTTTGAATAAATTTAACACAAAAAAAAAAAAAAAAAAAAAACAAACAAGGCACAAAACTTTTCTTCATTCAACAGAGACTGTTGAATCTAGGGGTGGAGGAGTTATATGTGAGCCATTTCAATAGCCACATATTGTATGTTTATTTACGATTATAAATTCATGCAGCGCTATTAAAAATGCTTACGTAGCGTCTGCATTGCTCTAAAAGAGTATGTATTCTATATTTGTTTATGTATTTTATCGTTGCCACCAAAAGTGCTTACGATGTTAAAATTGTTTATCTATCCCTAAGTTTGTTTGAAAGAAATAATAAAGTTTCAGTTTGTAAGAACAACTCAAGGCGTTTGGTGTTTTTTCTATTTGTGGTTGGTGTTTTTTTGGGTCTGTAAAAGTTGTAAGAACAACTTACAGGCAAAACCCATATTATTATATCCGTAAATCATTTTCAGTTTTTCGTTTCCGGTAGTCGTCATCAGATTTGGGGATAATTTTATCTTTTTTCTTATATTTTTCATGGAAATGTGTTTTTACGTGGTGGGCTTCAAACCCGACGCACAACCTTTTAAAGACAGGTATCCCACCGCTAAGACTAGCCGTCAAACTAACGGTTGCCAGTTTGCCGTTTCTAGAGAACACCACGTAGAGGTTTGAGTCGACTTAAGACGAGTTCGACATGGATAATGCTGGCCTCGCCAGGTTGATGCAGTCAGACACGTTGTCATGTGTAGATCCCCCCCCCCCCCTGACCCTGATGCCTTGATCTTGTGAGGATCGTCCTCAATGGATCGAGGCTACTCAACTCAATATGGTGCACGGGTTAGGCCCACTAGTCATTTTTTGCAGTGTTGGCCTTATTTACTTATTTAATAATAGGGCCTTATTTAATTTTACAGCCCTATTCTGGCAGCTTAACTAAGCTCACCAGATTAACAAAATAGTTAATATTAACAAATTGTTAAGGTTTCGTATTCTGGTGATAATTTGAAAGCTCCTTTCTTTACTATTTTGTTAATGACAGAAAACAACTTAACAATGAAAGATAGTTCAGTATTATGCAAACAAATGCTGTGTAAATAAAATAAAATGGAATGAATAACAAAAAATGGATGAATTCTTACTTTTTACTTCTTTTTATCATTGATACTGAAGAAGATCACAGAAAAAATAAATTTTAAAGACTGCAAAACACTCGAAAATTGCTTGGCTATTAAAAAAATTCATTTTGAAACTTAAAACAATTGAAAACAATTAGTAAATTATATATTTCGTAACATTTTCCATCTTACTTGTAGAAAAACAAACATAAGCAATCAAAATAAGCAAGAAAAGAGCAATATAAAAACAGCTGACGCTTTATATCTAAGGCATTTACATTTTCACCATGCGTGTTGAACTTCAATAGCTTTTGAGAGCTTTCAAATTGTAAATGATTTTCCAGAATACGAACATTTACATTACATAACAATAACATTAACAAGAGCTCCTTAACAATTCCTTGTTAAGTTAACAAGCAGAATAGGGCTGTTAGACTGCGCCGGATTACCCTGTACGCCAATGTACCCTTCTCCCACCTTCTTCTCTTCTCAAAGAAATTGGGACCAAACGTAGCTAACTTCTGTTAATATAACACCTGCCGATGTCATAAGAAGGTTATGAAATTCAAGAGACCACAACTCATCTAGACCCGTTTCTAGCTATTCTTACCCAGCAGTTATTTTGGAGTCAATTGAAAAAGTGAACTAGTTCCTTTCTAGCGCAATTCGCAGTAGCTCTGAAAAAGTACAAAAGGCGTTCAGTGTAGAACAGTTATCTTTGCTTTTGTTTTCAAAAGTATTGATGAAAAAAATAAACGCGTTCTGGCTACTTTTTAAAATTTGCTGTGCACAAGAAAACATAAAAAAAAAAAATGTTTATATACAAAATGTTTTCTGGAATGTGGATGGAAAAGATGGTACAAATGAGATCTTTAGGACCTTTCCGTTGCACTAAATTTTTACACTTTTAATATGTTCACTTTAAAACTAGTTAAAAAAGAACCACTTTCAGGCTACTGCGAAAGCAACCGGTTTAAAAATGTTCCTAATGCAACTAGTTCAAATATGGGGAAAAAGGAGTGTTTCTGGGGACAATTGTCTTTTCCTATGACATCAACCCGCAAAAAGCGTCAGTTCGTTCAATGTTAAAGGGTATTGTAGTGGAACTAGTACTGGTCCTTTTTGGAACTAGTTCAGAACTATTTCAAATTTGGTCCACTTTTCTGCTGGGTATGAACAGATTTGCGAAGATGAGTTTTATGTCCCTTGTCTCCGTGCTTTCACGAAGAGAAGAGAGACTGAGAGACGTTGTCGAAAGAAACACTTGTCGTTTTATTTTGTATTAGTTTTTATTTTACTATTAAGGCCCGCTGTCTAAGCGTGGCTGCGACCTTACAGTTTTAATTTTGTTTCTTATTATTATTTATTAACTAAAAAAGGCCCGCTGTCTAGGCGAGGCTGCGACCTTTGCAGTTTGTGTATTAATTTATTTATTAGCTCTCTTGGCTTCATTAGCTCTGCCAGTTTCTGGTCTGATCAGCGGTATTTAAAGAAAAATCCTATTTTTCGAAGGCGGTTCTTACTTTCCAAAGATTCCAATAATTCCAACTTAAAATCAATATTAACCAATTGAACATCTACATTTCTTTGACATACAAACAGAAGATGAAGAAATGCCTCATCATTATATTATATAAGTAATTTTTATTTCCCCTTTGCAAGCCTCTGCGAGTTACACAATTGCATACATTGCACTATGCAAGGCAGCGTAGAAACTAGGGTAGAGAAATGAACGCTATTATGCTGATCGTGCAAGCAGATGCCGATGCACCCAAACAGTTGGCTCGCTTTACTTTGTTTTTGTTGTCGCCCTCGTTGTAGTCAGAACCACTTGACAACTCAAAGCAAAGCGCCGCTTGGTAATTCGAGCGTGTGCGCTTAAATTAGTTCAGATTTCGTTCACGCCTGTAATTTGAGAATTGGCTCTTTTCTGTTTGCGGAAATGATAATAATATTTTATTGTATGTCGTTGCTGTAGAAATGTAAATGCCGACGCATCAATTTTAATGTATTTTATTAATTTATTACTTTAGTTTAGGAATCTTTGTGTGAGGTCGGGGTTGTACAAAGTGTAAAGAGCAATGTTGTGCAATCACAACAGCTCGTCCATTAAGAGTTTGCACGAGGCCTGATTTAAAGAGTAAACAAATAAAGTTTAAAATTTAAAATTTTGCTCTCAAGTCTTGTGCACTCAACAAAGTAACATTGTTACATATATTTTGAAACGGATATGTCCAAAAAAATTAATTTAAATTGTTTGAAATGCTGAAATCTAGTGATTAGTAAATTGTAAGTTTTGTAATTCAAAATAAGCTTAACAATATAGAATTAGTCGAAGGTAAGTACAAATGTCATCTTTTATACTGATCAGTTTAAATTTAAAATCTGCAGATGCTGAAAGTGACTTTGACGAAGCTGTGAACGGAATTTTAGATGAGATGCATGAGAATTTATAAATAGTTCTATCTTATCGTCGAGGAATCACCCAAATTGTTCCAAAAACTGTTAACTGGCGCACTAATACTTTATGTACGATCAAAATCAAGAACGTTTCCGTCTTATGTTATGTCTGAACAGAGATCAGATCAAAACTCTTCTTACCAAAATTAAAAATGACTGAAATTTGATGGGTTCAAATTCCTTTTTGAGTCGAACACGCAATCGATATTCTTAAGCAAAAATTTGTTTTCCATTAAGAATACCGGCCCATTTTTAACCAGCTGCTCTAAATCAAACTGACTAAATCATCTAGTCTTTGACTAGATGTCGTTTAGAGCGGTTGTGTGTTTTCTTTCATCATTGTATCGAAACTTTTATTATTTACCAAACATTGATCGGTAGCAACCGTTTTGCTAAGCTCGGTCACAACATATCAAGCTTTTTATTACCATCATGCCCTGTATTTGTGGCCAAAAGGTTGAGCGCGGTCAACCTAAAGTGTTATGTGCGAAATGCAATGATTTATTTCATTTGCCATGCATTAAGGTATTGCCAGCTGATATGGACTATATGCAAGTTTCTGGTATACCATATATTTGTAAAGCTTGCTCGACTAAGCGCCGAGATTTTCCCCGATCGCCTCCTCGGTCAGCTGATTTGATCGGTGACGTAATAAAGCTTAACATAAACACCAACGCAGCCAGTTCACTCGCTAAAGCAACATCAACAACAGCAACAAAATTTCATCCACACGTCACAACAAGAGAAAATAAACCCTCCAACTCAGCAGCATAAAGAAATCCTGCTAAAACAAAATCAATTGCAACAACAACAACAACACGTACAGAGCCATCTTCCACAGTAAAATCAAAAACAGCAAAAGCAACAAAATCGAACGCAGCAAAATATCATCCAAACGTCACAACAAGCACAAAAAACACTCCAACTCAGCAGCATATAGCAATCCTGCCAGAGTAACATCAACAGCAACAAGTACAGAGCCATCTACTTCTTCAAAATCAACTACAGCAAAACCAGCTAAATCAATCACAGCAAAATATCATCCAAATGTCACAACATCAGCAAATAAACACTCCAACTCAGCATAAAGTACGAGAAAAACTAACCGAACACGAACCGAAAATTAATTTACAGTCAGTGGTTACCGAGCTCGTCGCCTTAAGATCGGAGAGCTCCCGCGCGCTCGTTATTATATATTGCGCACTACGTGGCACTGTTTATGATGCTTTAAATGCTAAATCCAATCTCTTACTCAATACTGTCAGCTAAAAAATATTACTAAGCCCAAAAATAAATCAGCTGTTATAAATAACAACAGCACAATCAAAAACGCTTCTTATAATAACAATAAAGTTTTTAACGTTGAGTCTGTTTGCTCATTAGACTCATTAGACTCTCCCGCCAATGCTCTCACTGTAGGTGCTGTTATTCAATCCCTGCCGTTTCCACTTGATGTGTCTTCATCTGCTGTTTCGCGTAGGGTGCTCTCTTATGCTGCTGCCGCTGCAAATGATGTTTTGGGCGGTGTAAATGGTTTTTCAACTGCTCCGATGCCAGTGCCTCCAACTTCTGAATGGATTCCGTTGCGCAGTAGAAAGGAACTAAGAAATAAAAGTACCGAGATAGTTAATGTCATTGTTGGTAACAATGCAAGCAATGAGCTCGACGTGGCTGTTCCCTTAAAATTTCTTTCTCTCTTCGTTTAAGCCATCGGTCACTGCTAAAAGCGTGAGCGATTATATTGCTACACATACTAGTATACTTAAGAGTAATATTAAATGGTTCTGCATTACTAAAAGAGGTGTGGATGAAGCAACACTAAAAAATGTAAACTTTAAAGTAGGAATAGCAAGTAGCGACTGGGTCAGTCCGCCGAGATTGATCACAAAATAGCAAATTTGGTCGCTCGACTATTTAAAAAAAAATGTAATTTTTTACCACAAATTTCGTAATGTTTCGGCATCTTAGAACTGCTTTCAAAAAATTTTTTTGTATTTGCGAAATGGCGGCCATATTTGTCATGCAACCACGAGCGATTTTCGTATCTTATAGAGTTTGCGGTAATGATCATATCTCAGCTCCTATTAAACATACAGTAATAAATGAAAAAACATAATATAAATTATACCTTAGGCTATTATCTTACATATCAGAAAAATTAATTGGGATGTTACTTAATTTAAAAAAAAAGCTAAAGTTTCCAAAAAAAATCGTCATTTTTGGTAACTTTGAAAAACAAATTTTAATAGAAAGAAGCTAGTGGCAGACCTATTTTTTTGGTATTAGGTACGTCTTAGTAAGAACTTAAAATATAAATTTTTTAAAGTGACTGGATTATAAAGGCGTCCGTGGCGTAGTTGGTTAAAGTGCGTGGCCGCTATGTCAAAGAACCTGGAGACCCAGGTTCGAACCCCAGCAGCAACAGAAAATTATTTGAATTAAAATAATTTTTCTTTACGGCCGCCACCTCTCTGCAGACAATGGCAAACCTCAGAGAGTAATCAAAATACAAAATAAACAAGAAAATTCTGTTCATCGCCGTTCGGAGTCGGCGTTAAACATGTAGGTCCAGTTCTCGGTCAATTGTGTACAAACTTAATAACACGCACAACACAATTGATCATAAGAAGCTAGGTCAAAGTCCTTTCAAGGGCTGAAATGGCCAGTTATTTATTTATTTTTTTTTAACGTAGTCAAAGACTTGGGTATATTATTTGACTCTAAACTAAAATTTACCATTCATATTGACCTTATTGTAGCTAAAGCATGTTCTACGCTTGGTTTTATTAAAAGGAATACACAAGACTTCAAAGATCCTTTGACGGTAAAGGCTCTGTATGTATCTTTAGTTAAAGGTCCTTTAGATTACTGCTGCCTGATTTGGAATCCATATTTTGAGGTTCACTCTAATAAAATTGAAAGTGCCCAGAAACGTTTCACTAAATATGCCTTAAGTAAAATGTGTTGGCCGGATGGTCTCCCTTCATATATTGCTAGACGTAAATTTCTTGGTCTTACTTCCCTTCAAGATAAGCGTAAGGTTTTTTCTTTAATGTTTGCGAATAATATTGTCTCTGGTAAAATCCCCAATCAACAGTCAAACCGTTCGGACGTATTTTAATAAGCTCCGCAAGTCTTTTTTTTTTAAATTATTACACCTGGCCATTCGCTCGCTCCCTCTCACCGCAGTCCCCCTTAACAATACTTCAGTGCAGTATAAGTGTGCCGCGAAAAGTGCGAACATTGCAAGTTAGCAAAAATAAAAAAAAAAAATAATAAAAAAAATAATAAAAAAAAACAAACGTTAAACAGCACACTCAAATAAAAAGAACAAAGTGAAAAATAACAAATAAGTAATTAATATTACGAGTACAATAATAAACAAAACAAAATTAATTTGTGTCGAAATATTTGCACACTGAATCTTTGTCAAAAGTTCACTGAACTTTAATAATGGAAATGTATTGTGCCAAATCAAAATGTCAAATCGAGGACAGAAATACACCCAAGATTACTTGCAGAGGAATTTGTGGCAAATCCTTTCATGGTAGCTGTATTGGGTTATCAAAAAGAAGCCTTATCTACCTGCAGGAATATTACAATAACTTTATGTTTTTCTGTGATGAGTGTCGGGAAATATCGCTTTCACATGTAATGCTCGCGATCAAGTATTTAAGTGACTCCTTAAATGTGATGCTATGCGAAAATAAAACATTTCATAACAAAGCATCGAAACAATTCTCTAAGCCAGATACAAGCTCACAAATATGCGACGACATTACCAACATTATTGAATCCGCGAATTAAAACACAGACTTAAAATTAAAAACTATAACGAATAGCGTTAAATCATTAAACGAAATAATAAGTGGGCATTGTAATAGTTCGACAATTGAATCCGCGATAAAAAAAATTAACTGCGATATAAACAAAAACTTTGAGAAACTAAACAATATTGAACCAAACCAACAACTAAACGATAATCTTAATGCTATTCGTAACGATTTGGATATTATGCTCCAGTCAGGGTCCAACATACCACCACAGTCTCCCCAGCAGCCTGATTATATCGTCGAAATGTTGATTCACAAGATGAATGACATCAGTGATGAGCTTGGTGTTTTTCGTGCAACACTAGAGGAAATCGTAGATGTTGTAAGACAGCCAACAAATAGAATCGATGACATTGCTGAATTATCACGATCTTCTCAACACGAAAACTCCTCTTCCATTTTTGATGAAATAATAGATGCATCCCTGAAATCACCTTCACTTGAACCTCCTCTATTTACAACACCCACAGTTACTGCAGACGCTCCATCTGAATGCCTCCCTGATGCAACCACAGTTCCCGTTGCAGCTCCTCGTCAGTTAATTGAGCGTTTTGGAACATCATGGACCAAATCAGAATGGGAAAGTAGGATCCATAGGCTAAGTAGTGGAAACCTAAAGGGAAAAACTGTACTTTTCAACAAAGGTTTCCCCTTTAATGCAAATAAGTCATGTGTGCAAAACTATTTTAAAAAATACAATATTAACATTCATGATTGCCAGAAGACGTCTTCCAAATACGCCAAATATAATAGTTTCAAATTAAGTATACCCACTAAATACAAATGGATGTTTTTGAATCGTCCTGGTGGGATGCTGCGAAATGAAAACATATGCATCACTGAGTGGACCGAAAAACCAGAAAGGAAGCAGAAAAACTTAACAATAAGCCTATTGATAAAAAAATTGTTAAACCAACTTCCAGAATCCCTAATAAACACTCCCCTGACTCTTTACTTACTTACTTATCTAGCGCTTACAACCGTAAGTCGGTTTTGGCCTCGTATAAGAAATTGCGCCAGCCATTTCTGTTCTGCGCTTGCTGGCGCCAGTTGGAAACACCAATAGCATCATTTTATAAATCCCTGCACATCACTTCACGCTGCGTTGTTGAAATTCGCAATTTATAAAACGCAACGCTTCACGCCGTGATCTTCAGCGTTGAGTAACGCAATAGCGTAGTAAAAACAGTACAAAGTTAACATTTTATAAAACGCTGCACTTGAAATTTGTTCACTTGAACTGTCACTTTCATCACTTGCTCTTGAGCGGCCGTTAGAACGAATAAGTTGGCATTGAAAGTGTAATAACTGTTTGTTTCACTCATATATTCTTAAATGTTTACATATATCGTTTGAATATAGGTTAAAGACAGCAACAACGAACCAACAGTTCGAAATGTTGCTAAAAGAAATAAAAAAACTACCGCAGGTAGCAAATGGTACGACAGTGTTTGGCGTTTATATTGCAATTTCAATTTAATGATGGCAGAAGAGAACAGCTGATGTGGTTGCCAACAATGCCAAATTTGGTGAATCTTAAATATTTAAAATATTTGCAATAATGATGCTAGTTTTATTTCACATGTGACAACCCTAAACTGCTGTTGGCTGACAGTTCACCGTGGTAACGTAACATCGCTAACGCAATAACGTAGTGATTAATAAAATGGAAATTTTAAATCAAAGTGATGCGCCGCGTTAGCGTTGCGTTTCATCACGGTGATTTATAAAATGATGCCACAAGTGTAGTCAGGTTATCCAACACCTGATCCTTCCAACGAAGATGTGGGCGTCCTCTTCTGCGTTGACCACCACCGGGCACCGAATCGAATATTTTTTTCGCTGGAGCGTCGTTTTCCATTCGCTCAACATGACCTAGCCAGCGGAGCCGCTCGATTTTAATACGCTTAACTATGTCGATGTCAGCGTACAGCTCATACAGCTCGTGGTTCCATCGAATTCGGTACTCGCCATTGACGCAGATTGGACCGAAAATCTTACGAAGGATCTTTCTCTCGAAGGCTCCCAAAGTCTTTTCATTAGAACTGCTCAACGTCCAGGTTTGTGCTGCATATAATAGGACGGGCATGATTAGTGACTTATAGAGCGTGAGTTTTGTTCGTCGAGAAAGGGCTCTGCTTCTCAATTGCCTACTCAGCCCAAAGTAACACCTGTTGGCAAGAGTTATCCTTCGCTTTATCTCAATACTGACATCGTTGAAAGAGTTTACGCTGGATCCCAGGTAGACGAAGTCCTTAACAACCTCGAAGGAGATGTTGTCAACAGTGACGTGGTTTCCAAGACGCTGGGACTGTTTATTTGTTAACACTAGGTATTTCGTCTTATCTGCGTTCACTACAAGATATGCGTTCACCATGCGTTCACCAATGATATCGATGTCATCAGCATACGCAAGCAGCATAATACTTTTGTAGAATATCGTGCCACTGCGTCTCAAATCAGCAGCTCGGATGATCTTCTCCATCATTAGGTTGAAAAAGTCGCACGATAAGGAATAACCTTGTCTGAAACCTCGTTTGGTATCGAATGGAGGAGTGAGGTCCTTCCCGATTTTAACTGTGCTGCTGGTGTTGCTCAGTGTCATTCTGCAAAGGCGGATGAGCTTTGCAGGAATACCAAATTCAGACATGGTGGAATATAGATGATTCCCCTGACTCTAATTGGTCCTTTAAAACTAAC
This sequence comes from Pherbina coryleti, assembly GCA_943735915.1. Lineage (NCBI taxonomy): Eukaryota > Metazoa > Arthropoda > Insecta > Diptera > Sciomyzidae > Pherbina > Pherbina coryleti. The sequence goes on from OX030948.1 coordinate 93,634,859, forward strand.
ATCTTCCCTGCTTTTTCCTCCTACAAACATTAATCTTTACATCCATCTGACATTCCTAAACCGATCCCAAGAAACTCCTCTAACTCAACATATCCTAAACATAAGCGCGTCTCATTTAATCTCTCACCTTCGACACGTTTCACCCCAAATCATCAATCTTCAGGAAAAATACCCTCCTCCCAGGTCCAATATCCGAACTTTATCCGATACCATATTCTTAATCCTTCAAAACCTCAGTCAACCGGCATACAAAAAAGTACTCTCAACATAAAAGAAGCATCCTTCACCCCAAACAAAGAATCAACTCCCTCTTATACTCCCGTAACTACAACTTCTCTAGTAAAGCCTACTACAACACTAACTTCTGATAATATATCCCCAACCTTTCTCGATCCTCTTCTTCCTCCTACGGCTCAATTAACAAAAACTCTCGGAAACAAGTACTGACGGCCGTTTTGTTATGTCCCGTCTTAGAGACCGAAGGTTGTATGAAAATGTACGCCTATACCTAGCATATCAGCACGATAAATCTGATTCGATATGCATCGATGGATCTACAAAAACAAGTGTTATAGTTGCTATACAGTAGGGTGTCCCGAATTATGAAAATTTTTCGCGTGGGGTCTCAAACGACGCGTAATTAAAAAATAATGATAGGAAAAAAAATAAAAAAAATTTAGGATGTCATCTTCCATCCCCAACCAGCGTCTGAAGTTTGCGATCGTAGTGTATTTTGTCCAAAAAAAAATTTTGAATTTTTTCGCACAATTGGTGTGAAAAGTTGCGCAATGTGAAGTAGATTAAGGAAAGAAAACTACAAAATTTTTTGTAGAGCAATTTTGGTCCACCACAGCATTTCAAAGTTTCAAAAAAATTTTTTTTTTTTTTTTTTTTTTTTTGGTGCAAAAACATGACACTCTGTTAATTACTTCCTTTAATTCAAGAATAAAATTTTAAAAAATTTTTTGCATGGTATCTTTCATCTGTTACAAGCGTCTAAAGTTGGCTCTTATAGTGTATTTGGTTAACAAATTAATTAATTGGTACCACCATCTATCTATCAGATTCTGGTGGCAACACCGTAAAATTTGACAAAAACCTGTCAACAAAAGAAAAGTATTTGATAAATTTTTTCAATACATATTTCAACAAAATATAATCAGTTGTCGGAATATTTTTAAGCGTGTGGACATAAAATATATAAAATGAGTTCTGGTCCAAGACGAAGTGACACAATTTGTCCAATCTTTGGACCGTTTTCTGCAATTAGTGATGATCGATTGCCGGTGACGAAAGATGTTTTAACTATATGGTTTAACGATATGGTTAAAAACAGCAGTTCCCATTATTTCAAAAGAAAGAGTTATGGCTAAACTAAAGTCTCTAAGTGATAGATACGATCAATTCAAAAAGTATTCCAAATCCAAAAAAAAAAAGAAAACTTCAATATCAAATTAAGTAAATATATATTTGAATGTGAAAATACACTGTTTGACTTAGCTTGTTGTAAATGCAGTAGTTTCAACTCATGCACTTGCCTAAACGAAAAGAAAGTGCCCTTTACTGAAAGAGATTTTTTACTGGATCAGAGAAAGGAAAGACTACTCTGTATTGAACCTCTAACTAAAGAAAAAAAAAAAGCTGTTTCAAATGCGTTTAAAGCTTCGTAATATAAAAACAAATTTATCAATTTAACGCATGAATTAAAAGCCATATTTTAACTTGCAATTTAAGTTTTGAGCAAAAATAATGTGTTTTATAAATACATATAAAATAAATAATAAAAATTTTAAATATTAAAACGTGTAACGGACTTTCTGGTGTTGGTAGGTTTTTGTCAAATTTTACGGTGTTGCCACCAGAATCTGATAGATAGATGATAGCTGGTGGTAGTGGCGATAGTAGCTTACTGGTGGTACCAACTTTCTGAAATGGTTTAATTTGTTAACAAAATACACTATAAGAGCCAACTTTAAACGCTTGTAACAGATGAAAGATACCATGCAAAAAATTTTTTAAAATTTTATTCTTGAATTAAAGGAAGTAATTAACAGTGTGTCATGTTTTTGCACCAAAAAAAAAAAAAAAAAAATTTTTTTTGAAACTTTGAAATGCTGTGGTGGACCAAAATTACTCTACAAAAAATTTTGTAGTTTTCTTTCCTTAATCTACTTCACATTGCGCAACGTTTGACACCAATTGTGCGAAAAAATTCAAAACTTTTTTTTGGACAAAATACACTACGATCGCAAACTTCAGACGCTGGTTGGGATGGAAGATGACATCCTAAATTTTTTTTATTTTTTTTCCTATCATTATTTTTTAATTACGCGTCGTTTGAGACCCCACGCGAAGCTAAATTCCAAAAATCGCTGTTTACGGGACATCCTACTATACAGCAAGAAGGCCTTCCGACTAATCCAATCGAACTTAAGAAAATCTTCATTAGTTTTCATGAAAGCTTCAATATCTCTCCAAACGAAGTTGAGAAGGATTTGTCAGCATTTGCCTCTCATACCACATCAAAGCGTCTTTAGCATCTGAACAAAACTCGGTCAAATTTCAAAAACTAATATTGCTCCTAACAAGATTCCACAAGTAGTACCCAAAGATCCGTGCCAATCTGTCCCCGTAAGGAATTCCATAAAAATATTTTACCACAATTGTGGTGGTATGCGAGGCAAATTAAATAAACTTTTTATTGACGCGAAATCATGCTTTTCAATGTTATAGTTGTCACGGAAACCTGGCTAAATGATTCATTCAAAAATGAAGAAATTCTCGACCACAATTGGACAGTCTACCGAAATGATCGAGATTACTCCCACACTGATCAGTTCCGTGGAGGGGGGGTTTTAATCGCAACACACAACTCCCTTTCAAGTCAAGTTGTTGAAACCACCTCCCACAAACTTTATGAACACCAAATAATCAGAGTCTGTTCACTTAATAATCAATATATTTATATGGGCGTTATCTATATTCCTCAAGTGGCGTCCGTTGCGTAGTTGGTTAAAGTGCGTGGCCGCTATGTCAAAGAACCTGGAGACCCAGGTTCGAACCCCAGCAGCGACAGAAAATTATTTGAATTAAAATAATTTTTCTGTACGGACGCCACCTCTTTGCAGACAATGGCAAACCTCAGAGAGTAATAAAAATGCCATGTAAAGCTTCTTGAGAATAAGAACATTCTGTTCATCGCCGTTCGGAGTCGGCGTTAAGCGTGTAGGTCCATTTCTCGGTCAATTGTGTACAAATTTTATAACACGCACAACACAATTGATCATAAGAAGCTAGGTCGAAGTCTTTTCAAGGGCTGAAATGGCCAGTTATTTATTTTTAAAGCGAAGCTTTTTACGCCTCGTTCTGCGATTTGCTAGAGTGAAATCAGAAAAAACGACACTTTTTTCCGACACCTTTTTTCTTAGAAATTGATATTGTTTTTTGCTTGCATCAATTGAACCAGAAAATGTTAAATTAAAAATAATTTCTTGCCCGCTGCAGGAATTGAACCCACAACTCACAGTTCTATCGTTTGTTGGTACTTTCCTCTAACCATTACGCTAAAACCCTTTATTTCATAATTTTGTTGAATCTGTGATAAACATTAGCTAAAGCTATGTTTCAGCAGATCACTATAATCTATTAATTTAAGAAAGGATTGTGTGTTGACTATTCTTCAAAGGATTGTGTCTTGGCTAGCCAAACAACAAAAGTAGCAAAAAACCAAACTGTTGCTTCTTCTATTCCACACTGTCATCAACAGCGTTTAGTAGTTTGGGTTATTGTTTGGGCATTTTTTTTTTTTATTTTTTTTTTTTATTTTTTTTTTTATTTTTGCATAGCGCGAGGGAAAAATTAACAATTGACCAAAAGTGCGTTGACAAGTGTTTTTCTAAGTGACAGAAAAAAAAAATAATAATGATATATAATAAAACTTACTGGTGTGAAGATAAACGAGTGTTTTTTAGTTTACTTTGGTATTTTCAAGTTTTGAATTTAAAAATTATTCGAATCGAAAAAAAGCCATTAAATTATCAAATCTATGAAATTGTGAAAATGCTTCGCTTCTGTCGTGTGTCCAGTGACGCACCTGTGTTTTTTTTTTATCTATATTCCTTCCAATTCTATCGAATCTACATACAGTGAGTTATGTGAGACCATTTCATCAATAACCGCGTCAATGAATGAAGATGATACACTTGTTATCTTTGGCGATTTTAACCGCCCAAATATTTCCTTTGTCATTGATGAAAATGACAACTATCTTCTTCCGGTAGACCTCTCTAACTCAATTGATTTTACTTAAATTAGTACCTTATATGGCAACGACTTACAGCAAGTAAATAGGATTTCAAACCAGAATGGCAGATGGCTAGACTTAGTTTTCACTAATGCCTATTATGAAATAAACGTTGCTCCAACTATCGAAGCTGAACATTCTCTTACAGTATGCACCACACAGCCGTAACTAAAGAACTGTTCACCGAAAATATAACATTTTTAACTCATTTTATATCTCAATTGTATATGATTTTCTCAATGCTGATTACGATAGCATAAAAATCGGTCTTAATATTTTCGACTGGAGTGATTTATCAGCGTTGGGTCTCGAAAATGCAGTTTCACTCTTCTATCAACGTGTGCTTACAATTGTTGATAGACATGTCCCAAAAATAATGAAAAAAAATAAACTATCGGAACCATGACTAGATCAGAATCTCAGACACCTAAGAAATCAAAGAAATAAGTTATACAAAATCATGAAAACTGCATCAACTGTAAGCGAAGAAGTGAAAATGAGATATGAGGAGTTGGCTAAAATTTTCTCTATTAAGTCAAAAGAAGATTATCATATCAACCTTATTGGTGAAAGAATTGTTGAAGAACCCAAAAAATTTTTTGACAACGTGAACGTTAAGCGTAAGTCTGACGGATATCCTGTATCCATGTTTAAAGGTAACGTTGTTTCTTCGAATATACAAGAGATTTGCAATCTATACGCAGACCATTTTAAAGAGGTTTTCTGTGTACCAATAAACAACACTAACAATACCCCTCTCTATTCAAATATACCACCTAAAATTAGTCATATTCAACTTACGCGAGAAGAGATATCCAAAGCAATTAAGGAACTTGATCCAAATAAAGCACCAGGCCCTGACCTTATACCCCATGTTTTCTAGTCTAATGTTTAGACTCACTGACCATACCCTTATGTATAATCTTCAATAAATCTCTGTCCCATGGAGCTTTTCCATCGTATTGGAAAACATCACACCTCACACCGATATATAAAAATGGCGACAAAAGATCGGTTGAAAATTATAGGGGTATTGCTTTATTATCGGCTATCCCAAAACTGTTCGAAAAAATTATATGTGAAAAACTTACAAGTATTATAAATCCTCTACTCAATGAACAGCAACATGGTTTCCGTAAAGGAAGATCAACTACCACAAATCTTATAACTATGATCTCTGATGTTTTAAATAAAATGGGAAAAGGACATCAAATAGATGCAGTCTACACTGACTTCAGTAAAGCCTTTGACCGTGTTGATCATGATATTTTGGCTTCCAAAATTGAAAAGTTTGGTAGCTCAGGATCATTGCTCAACTGGCTGACGTCCTATCTGCATGGCAGGTCCCAATTCGTAAAGTTTCAAGGCACCTTATCTAAACACATTTTGGTCACATCCGGGGCAACCCGTCCGTCCTCTTCTTGAATATGGCTGCATTATTTGGAATCCTTCGTTTGAATCACACAGTGAGAGACTAGAATCTATCCAAAAACACTTTTTGCTTTTTGCACTTAGAGACACGTTTAACCCTTTCGATTACAATACCTTGCCACCCTATGAACATAGGCTTAGCCTTCTTAATCTAATGCCCCTTTCATCAAGAAGAACATTGCTTAGCTCATGTTTTACCTTCGATGTTATTAACGGTGTTGTTAACAGCGAATATACATATATCAAATAAAATAAATATGAATGAACCAATAAGGCGAACAAGGCATACAATACTTTTAAATGAATATCAGCATCACACTATCTACGCAAGTAATGAGCCGATAAATAGATGCTGTAGGGAATTCAATAACATCAGGGAGTACTATTTACCTTCAATGTCCAAATTAACCTATAAGATAAATCTTTCCAAGTCCCTATTTCCGCCCTAATACCATAATTCTTCACTACAATACCCCCCTCCCCCCTATATGGGGGGGTGGGTTATCACTCGTTAAAAAAAAAAAAAAAAAATTAATAAAAATAAATTAATAAAAATAGAAAGCTTACAGAGGCTTACAAGTCTTAAAACATCCCCAAAATCTTGCCTCATTGCCCTTTATCTTGCTCCCTTTCCCTTTTATAATGTAATGTAATTTAAGTTAAGTTAAGGATACCTTGCTTGGTGAATAAATAAATAAATAAATAAATAAAATTGTGTGTACAGAACTATCTAGTTTATTTCGTATTTACAACCCACCTACAGATTTAAGAAATAATAGAGTAGTTATAGACTCCTTTTATAGGACAAATTACGCTGCTAATGAACCAATTGCTAGGTGCATCGATTGTGCAATAGTCTCACTCAATTAATAAATTTCGATGTGAATGAGTATAGATTTAGATTACATTTATTCATTGCATTAAATTAAATGTATTAGTCTGTAAGATTATATCCGCAGACTGAATAATAAATAAATAAATAATTGCGGCTTCAGCCCTGAAAAATTTCCAATTGGTCTAGAAAATGTATTATCTATAGAGAAAAAAATCTTAGAGAACAACCTAAAAAGCAAATCGACCGACACCATCTTTATGTCAGTTACTTAAGGCCCAGTTTCAATTTTTTGAGTAAAAAAACGGACTTGTTTGAATGCCTGTATTTTTTTTACTTTATTGAAAATCAAAACAATTTTTTTGTTTGTTTTTATTTCAGTCTTAGATTAAAATTTTTTTTGTTTTTTTTTTTTTTTTGCAGCCATATTTACGGTTATACAGCGCGTAAAAGTTGAGGTCGCGAACAAGAGGCCTCTTGCGGCTTGCACGATATCATCTCTTCAGGTGGATTGATAAAACAAAAAAAAAACAAAAAACCAAAATTTTATAACACTTTTGTCTTGTGCGTGAACCAACAAAGTGTAAAATTAAAAAAAAATTAAAAAATACCGCATAAAAGAAAAAAATTCCATTTTTCATACACGAAATTGGACTTTATAAATAAAATAAAAGGCAAAACAAAATATTTTTTATTTGATTTTGTTGGTTCACGCACTGCGTATTCAATTATTTTACAAAATGAAAAAAGATTTAAGTTAATCGGACACATACTTTTCGAGTTAGAGTGCAAGCCGTTTCAAAAAATGTCATTTCGAGAAACACGCGCTTAAAGTTTAAATGAGAGCCAATATCAAGCTGTCTGATAGAACTGCAACAAGGTGTATGTCTTAAACGGCTTTGAATTTTATTCTGAAATTTTTTTTACACATTCTTAGGATGTTTTTGAAAATAATAAAATAAAAAAAAAATTCGAAAATTTATCAAAAAAAAAGTTGAAACTGGGCCTTAACTATTTATGAATTTAGTATACCAGCAAAGCTCATCGTCTCTGCAGAATTGAACTGAGCAACACAAGCAGCACACTTAAAATCAGAAAAAACCTCTCCCTTTTTTTTCGATACCAAACGAGGTTTCTGACAAGGTGATTACTTATCGTAAAAATTTTTTATCCTCATGATCGAGAAGTTCATCCGAACTGCTGATCTGAGAGGAAGTGCCGTTTTATTTTATATAAGTGTTGTTCTGCTGGTTTATGCTGGTGATATCGATAACATTGGCTATAATGCGCGGGAAGTTGGTGCAGCCTTCTCCAGACCGGAAAAAGAGTCGAGTCGAATGGGCCTTGCAGTGAACGCAGATAAGCCAAAATAAACAAAAAGTTCTTTTGTCAACAAACAAACAGTCTCAACTTCTTGAAAACTATGTCTCTGCTAGCAACACCTCCATAGAGATTGTTGAGAACCTGAGAGACTTCGTTTACCAGCGAAAACTGCTCCAACGATGTCATCATTTAGATTAAATGAACGAAATTCTTGCTAACAGGTGTCACTTTGAGCTAAGCAGGTAATTGAGAAGCACAGTCCTCGTGAACAAAACTCAAATTCGCAAGCGTTGATATTCATTATAAAATGGCAAACCAAACAGCACAAATAATAAAAGAGTTGCCAGATCTTACCACAGTATTCCAGTTTAATCCTTGTCGTAAAATAGAACCTCAAAAAAAAAACGGTATGTAATTATTAACATTGAACACATATTTTTCAAGATAAATTGATTTCTTTTCCAAAATCTTTACATAAATATGTTTAGCTCTTCTCTTAAAATTGGGAGTAAACGATTCCTTAATTCTTACAATCTTTTTCATGAGATACCGCCAATTCTTGCAATTGAATTTTCCTGTTTTCTTCAGTTCATTCTTTTAAACGTTGCGCCAATGTTTGTCGAATGGTATTGGGTAATAGTGTTCATATCGCGTCACAGCCAATGTGAATAATGTTATCAATGCACGGACAGCACATGATGTGCAAGCACAGCATATTCTACTTTTTTGTATGATCAAGTTTCAGCGGTGTAAATTAGAAGACAAAGAATACTTTATGATCACTATTATCGAACACAGTTTTTTGAATTTTCTGTCATAGAATAATTTTTTCAAATGTCATATTAGAATAATATTTCTTAAAAATAAATAATTCGAAAAAGTTTTTACTATTGTAATAAGAAATTTCAATCATAAATACATTTCATATTTTTTAGGTATTGACTTTAAAAGGTAATCATCAATTGATTAGAGATATATTTCAAAGTTATAGTTTTCGACTTCTTTAACAATTATTAACTTTTAAACTAGTCGCAAGTTGAGCAACTAAACTATGTATTTACATAAATTATGAAAACACATTTACAATTATTTGCTATATAAGTATTATCAAATCAATAAAGTGGTCGAATCTAGGTTGTCAATCGTTAATCGGTACCATTACGTTATATCTTAACTGTATTAAGAGCTCATAGGCTCTAAAAATCCAATAGAAAACTTCAATTTATACAAGACTTCGTAGAAAAAAAAATGAAAGAATTATTTGTTACATTTAAATTTCCCAAATTTAGAAATTAATTATTATTTGAAAATAAGGAAAAGTCACCGTATCACTTGTAATCGCTTGCAAATAATTGTTTCCTCGATACTACCGTGACTTCATGGCAGTAAAAAAGTGTCAGTAATTGTATATATCTTTAAACAGAATATAAAAAAATTTTAACAGTAAAAAACAAAAAAAAAAACCTGCGCAATGCGTAATATATTTTTATTATTCTTGAATTTAAAACAATTTACATTTTTTAATATAAAATAAAAAATATAGATATAAATTAATTATTTGTTATTTTCTTTTAAAGGAACATGAGAGAACTTGCAATCTTAGCAATGATGATGTGATTTCATGTGATACCCCGGAGCCACAGGAAAATACACAACTTAAAAACTTAAACGATAATGAGAGCAATGAGTTACGCATTGGATTTTTACTCAATTTCAGTTTACAATGTGGTGAAAATTTGAGAAACCCAAATGAAAGTACAGAAAACTGTATTGATTTATTTTCTGGCATGTCTCTAAAAGATGAGAGTAATTACATCATTCTAGAAAGAACCAAGCGAATACCGCGAAGAAATCGTACCGTTCATTCACTAGCTAGATGTCCTACTATTCCTTTGTCTTCTCCTGCAGGACAATTAATGGTTCGTACCACAAAAACTTGTATGACAAAAGAATATTTAAATGAACGATTAGAACGTATAGAACGGTTTTGCCATGCTCCCATTCTGACGAGATCTTCAGTTAAACCAAAATATTTTGCAAAAAGAAATTCGCCTAACAATATTCATTGTACTTTTAAAAAATCGCATGAGCAAAGTACACATATATATGTGTTCCCTAGACGCCAATTTTCTCAAAAAAGACGCACGGAAAATTTCTTGTTTTTTAATTCTCCACTTATAAAAAAATGTCGCCCAATTTCGGTGAGACTGAAGAAAATAAATGAAAATGAAATAAAGCTAAAACGAAGGTCCATAAGTTCTAAGCTCAGCATAAAATTGACTCGAGACGCGTCCCGGAGCTCAAACTGGAAAATATCATCATCTCCTTCTTCTGAAATAATTATAGATACGATCGATTTATGTTCTTCGGATGATGAATCAGATAATGCTGAAGAGCCAACTGCATATACTGGAGAAGAACATGTTGAATATTCTTGTTTTCATAAATATTGCTTTAAAAAATCCTTTACGAGAATATCTTCGCCATGTAATAACAATGTTGTTAAATGCAATAAGCTGAAAAAGATTAAAAACATTTTGAAAACTCCTGAAGTCACGTTGACTCCAATCAAGAAATCAGTTTCGGGCTGTAAATTTAGTAAAAGTTCCTCAGTTAAAAATGCGATAAATGCTTCTGTGCAGGCGACGCTAGGCGTTGATAGCTCATGGTACGATTCAAATATTCGTTTTTTTAATTCGACACCAAACGCGGATATTACATTAACACAGCCCAAGCCATTGCAGCCATCAGTTTTTATATTTTCAAATTATATGACCAGTCCCATTGCGATAGTTTCAAATAATAATAATGAAATAATGCCTCAGAGAAATCAAGATTTTCCAGAAAGCTTTGAAGCACAAAATCAAGAAAACCATCAGGAAACGAAAAATTCTGGAATCAGTTCAATTCGTAGTACTAAGAAAACTACCAACGATATGCTTTCTCCAAGCACTCATGGACTTGAGTGGTTTCCACACATGAATAACTTATATACTTGTAATAATGGTGGAAAATTAAGTAGCAACAGTAATATCTCTCACAGCCGCTTTGTAGATCAAAATCGTCCTTCCAGAAGTTTACCTTTAATGCAATCTTTTGGTTCACCAAGTCGAGTTATTTCAATTGATTTGACGTCATGAATTTGTAACTTTATGAACTTTATAATTTTTAAATACTTATTTTCATTACAAACATCTAGAAAAATAAATAATAAATTCGAAGCGTTTAGTTTGTGTATTTTAATATATTTTTTATCTTAAATTTATTCTTACAAAAAGTCTAGCTTAAAATTTTTAGTATCATTTATTTATAAACTACTAGCAATTCCCGGTGCGCGTTGCTACACCCGGAAAGTATATTGAAAAATACTAAGTAAATTCTAAACTTTTATTGCACTTAGGGCCAGTTTTTCAGTGCGAGTTTAAGCTCTAGTAAAGTTAAACCGAGGTTAACTCACCAAAATTGGACGTTTAAACTCGATTTAGGCAAAAAAGAAATACATAATATGATAATTTAAGTCAATTTAACTCCAACGAACGCTAAAATATCTAGTTCAACTCATGACTCAATAAGGGGGGCACTTACCGCCCCCCCCCCCCCCTCAACTGAAAACTTTTATATATATTTTTATATCCTATGTGTATATGTTACATTTTTGTTTATATGTTACAAAGTTTTAAACTCTTAAGTTCTGATTTCTTATACCATGTTTACATTACCTCGAAACTACACACGAAAAACACTTCCTGCTGATGATGGACAAAAACTCCTACAAGGCTTTTATCACACATTGTAATATTTTTATTTTTTTTTTTTTTTTGTATGAAAATTAAATTTTCAATATGTCTCAAAATTATGTGAATCAACGAAAAATTAACGTCAAATAATGACAAAGTTAACTACGCTACTGGCAGTGTAAACACCAGAAACAGTAACCAAACTATTATAGCCAAACTGCATAGTTAAATGTGTAATTTAAACATGATATTAGGAGGTACGAAACTTAGTTTTATCTGAGTTTTGTCACTTTTTGTTAAGATTTCATTAACTACTTATGTGCATTGTTCATATAGCAAATTTGAGTAGCGCTACGACACGCTCCGTAACGTTTGCATTACCAAACCTGAGTAACGATCAACAACCGATTTTGTTCTCTAATTATCGTCTGTTTTGCAACTTTTGTTTTTATTAATTGTGTTGTATATGTGGAGTCTAAATATTATTTGAGAAATCAACACGAAGTTCTTTGATGTGTGAATGGGAAAGTGTATCAACACTTTGTTCCTACCAAAAGTTGCGAGGTGGCCCGCAACGTTTGTTAAAAACAATAATGATAATTTTAAACAAAGTGTCAACGCACTTTGCCAAAGGGAGCTAGAGAAGTGTCGGTTTCAAAAAAGCCATTAAGTCCTGTCTGAGTCCGTTCTCTAGTCGTCTGAATCTAACGATGTCTGAGTCCTTATCTAACTACACTCAAAGTGAGAGCAAAAATAACTTACTCTCACCGAGTATTAGTTTACTTGAAATGAGAATTAAATCATTCTCATCCCAAGTCTAGCTACTGTCAATTATTTTTACTGATCAAAATTTAATCTGTTCTTTTATATAATTGTAATAAAATATATAATAAATAATAAAATAAAAAATACTAAAAATAGACATAAGTAATACACAAAATAATTTTTAATAAATACCTGTATGATAAAAAATAAGTAGCGATTAAAAATAGATAAAGAAGAAACTTACGAGAAATAATAAATAATACACTATAAATAGTAAACAATGTATAATAAATAATAATAAATAAAAATAAAAATTAAACAGATAATTTACTATCTGAAATAAAATTTTTTTTTTAATAAATATTAACAAAAACCTAGCTCATCTAAAAAAGAGAATGAGGTTTAATGAATAAAATGTTGGATATTAGGATAGGATTTTACCATTGCTAAGTGGGAGCTTAACAATTGGAACGAAGGAAGCCGAAAAAATATAAAAAGGTATTCAACCCGATGCAAAAAGTGGAAAACGACCTATTACCTGGTTAAAGCCGTGTAGGCGCGTGTGTTTACTTCAACAATTCTTTTCGCTTAACACCAAGTAAGCTCATCAGAAGGATTTAAAAATAAAAATTATTCTACCGACCCTCTATAGACTGAATGTTACACATTCGAAAAAAACTAAGACTAATCAAAAGAAATTTTTAAAATTATGTAAAACATGCATGTCTAATTAAGGTACTATTACCGTCTAGAATGCTAAAAAATAACATATACTCAACAATTTTTTTTTCACTTTATTATTTATGGTTATCAAACATGTTTTACAGTATTAAACAGTTCTTGAAGATTACGAAAAAGTTTTTTTATTTTTATTTTCTATTAATTGTACATTTAATATAGGGCGTTCAAATTTTCTTCTCAATAAAACACTGCTGCTAAAAAAATGGTGGACATTTGAAAATGTTTTTCAAAAATTGCCTTTTTCAACCTTTTTTTTGTATTATTATTATTATTATTATTATTAATTATTTGCAGTTCTTAGCGTTACAAGATATAATATCTCTAAGCTAACACTAATCATTAAAGTATTATAGCAGTAACACTTACATTTAATACATAAACTTAAAACAAAACATTATGTGTATATTACATCAGAAAAACGAAAACATAGCAAATAAACAGGATAGATAAGCCAGAAAAGACAAACAAGAAGAAAAAATAAAAGGATGTATAAATAAATATTAAATATAATTTAAACAATTTAAAAGAACTTATCACTAACGGAGAATATATAAAACTTAATTAAAGGACGATAATAACAGATATAGTTTCTTTTTAAATTTGACCGCGCTACTTATTTGCTGTGTGGTATAATCTAGGGAATTCCAGAGACGTGATCCATATATAAAGAGTTGTCTCTCGGAGACAAGGCAAGAGTGTCTAGCTAATACCATATTGTTATTGCGGCGTGATTGAGTAAAGCGAAGTCTATCGAATAGATAAATGGGTTCAGCGGAAAAAATTAATTTGTGAATAAAGTGAAGAACTTTTATCTTGACTAGGTTTTCAAAGGTAATTTTATTTATTTGGTATGCATATTCCGAAACATGATCGTACCTACTCAGACTATATACATATCGAGCGATATTATTATACGTGACATTCAATTTTTGCTTATGTAAATAGTCAGCGTTTGCAAATACTTCACAGCCATACAGAAGAATGGGTATTAAATATGTTTTTGCTATAAGCAGTCTAATTCTTAAAGGAGTAAAGTATTGGGAAGGCCATAAACTGCGTAACATACCATTTACCTTACCTGAGGCACTAGTTATGTGGTCATTCCATGACAAGGTATTATTAAAAATGTAACCTAAATTCTTAACCTTACACACATATTCAATTATCGAATCATTGATTTCGATAGCAGGAAGACTATTATAATTTAAAGGTTTTTTATAGATCAGCAAACATTTAGATTTTCTTGGATTAATTTCAAGCTCATTTTCTGTGGCCCAATTCCCAACTCGATGGAGTTCTTGATTGAGGATATTCACACCGCTACAAAGATCAGTTTTATCGCACGAGACATAAAGCTGTATATCATCAGCGTACATATGAGTGGAACATTGATTCAAGATTGACGGAAAATCATTAACATAGATGGAAAACAAAAATGGTCCCAGAACGGACCCTTGTGGCACACCTTTTACAACTCGAACAAAGTCAGAGGACGAATTACCAGAGCAAACACACTGAAAACGATCACACAGATAAGACCATATCAATTTTATTGCCGGTGGAGAAAATCCATACCAATTCTTAAGCTTATTGCAGAGTTTAAAATGATTTATGGAATTGAAAGCTTTTGAGCAATCTAAAAGAACCAGGAAAGTTGGTTTGTTTGCTTCAATATTTTGGCGAATAGTTTCAGACACATCAGTAATTGCAGTTGTACAGCTACGTTTCGGTCTAAATCCAGACTGTCTGTCCGTAAGTAGTCGGTTGATGGTAAAGTATGAGCTCATTTGCTTATAAACAAGGTTTTCGAATGCTTTTGAGAGAAAGGGTAAAATAGCTATAGGACGAAATTCATTGCCCGATTTTGGAATAGGAACTATTTTGGCTAATTTCCATTTTTTGGGAAATACAGATGTAGTTAAAATTGTGTTAAAAATATGTGTAATAACAGGTACAAGTTTAGGTAAAAACAATTTAAGGAATTTAGGAGTAATACCGTCAATGCCTGTAGAATTAGATTTCACATAAATCAAACTATAGAGCACGTCACAATCACTAACACACAAAAAACTAAAATTAGATGTAATAGATATTGCACTTCGAGGAGGGTTATCACAGAGAAAATTCATGTTAGACTCGCTTATATCACAGATGGGTTGCCTTATAATGTCTATCCTATCACAATTTTGGTTTCCTACAAAATTAATATTGAGGTCATTGAGATCAGCGTTTACTTTGTCAGTACAAGTTTTATTTAAGCCTATTTCTCTAATAGTACGCCAAGTTGCCTTACTGTTAGCTGCATTGTAAAATTTTTGGAGAAGTACTGAGATTTTGCCCGTCTTATAGCACTAACAGCTTGTTTTCGCAGATTTGAAAAGGCCTCAAAGTGTGCAGTCGTTCTATATCTTTTCCACTTAGAGTAGGCTTGATTACGCTTAAGAATGAGGGAACCAACATCGTGACTAAACCATGGCTGACTTGAATTCTTTATAATTTTCGTTTTAAGCGGAACATGCCTTTCGAAAAGATCCAACAAATTATTATTTAAAAAGTTAACTTGGTCATCTACTGATGTCATAAAATATATTCTATGCCATTCTATTCTATCAAAATCTGCGTCAAGAAGTTGAAATTGTATATTTTTAAAGTCTCGATATTTAATTATATTGTCAGATGGATGTTGAAAAAGATCGAAAGTCAAGAAGATTAAGTCATGATAAGAAAATTGTGGAACAGAAACCTGATTATAAAATAAAACCTGGCTTTTGTCACTAACAAAAAAAACATCTAGAAGTGTACTGGATGTAGATGTAAAGTGTGTCGCTGTCGACTCATTTACTGCGAAAAGTCCGAGACCATGAAGTTTATTTTTTAATGTGATATCGGTGAGCAGATCACTATTTAAATCCCCCGTAATTATTACTTTTGCGTACCTAATGGATATGTCTTCGATAAATTCGACGAGTGGGGTCACATCAATTCTTCTATTAGGCCTGTAAGCT
The DNA here is from genome assembly GCA_943735915.1 of Pherbina coryleti. Classification (NCBI taxonomy): domain Eukaryota; kingdom Metazoa; phylum Arthropoda; class Insecta; order Diptera; family Sciomyzidae; genus Pherbina; species Pherbina coryleti. Next base: position 93,650,996 of record OX030948.1, read on the forward strand.
ACAACTAATAATAATTTTTGATTATTTATTGCTATTTCCAGGAATAAGTATTCCATAGTAGAATTTTCATCATTTTTTAGGATAATCTTGCAATTAATATTAGCTTTGATAAAAATGGCAACCCCACCTCCGTGAGTTTGACGATCCGAGCGAAAAACACGATAACCCCGCAGAGCAATGAATGAGTCTAGCAGGCTATGACTAAACCAAGTTTCGGAAATGCACACAATATCCACATCTGAATCTTCAAATATTTGCCTGAACTCATCTATTTTGCAATAGAGACTTTGCGCATTGATATGACAAATATTTAAACCCCGCTTTTGTTTGCCGAAGATCTTCAACATGGTTTGGATATTGTCACTGGAATTCCTATGATTATTCATATAAAGAACCATTAATTACAATACGTATAAACGAACTAGCAACGCAATCAAACATTAAATAGAAACTATTGATATGGCATCCCTGTACATAAATTGAGATTAACAATAAATAAGATAAAAATATATAATCATTACATAATATAAAAAAAAGTATTCTAATGGATTGTCTCCTGATCACGAAAAAATGTTTGTATGTTAGCATTGCCGTTCAATTGATTTAATATATTAACACTGGTCACCTCAATTGGATTGTCTCCCTGTTGACGTTTGACGAATACACAACCACGCATAGTAAATACAGCCCACAGCTGATTACTTCTCTTAAGACGAACAGCAGCATTGAGAATTTGTTTTTTTGTTTTGCTCAAGCATTCGTTTATGTAAAATGGAACATTAGAGTCGAAGCCAGCGTGGGTGAGTAAGAGAGTACACTTGTTCTGCTTTCGAAAGCTAGCCGCTGCCTTAAGAACAGCTGCTTTCTCTGTTGTGCTTTGAAGTTTGACAATTATGCCAGCATCTGTTGTAGTTGCGTTATTCTTGGTTTTTATGCGAAAAATGTTTTTTATAGTTATGTTTGAGCAGTTAATAGTAGTGCATATTTTAGAGAAGATTTCAATTAGGTTCTCGCTATCGCATTGTGGGATGCCGCGGATGATTATGTCGGACGCAATAGCATTTTCTTCAACTTTTGACAAATGCAATTGCATTTCGCGCACCTCTTTGCGAGAGGCCTCTACCGCAAGCAATCTATTTTCAAGTTTAGAGTTAATTTCAAACAACTCATTTATGACTTCATCCTTTGATGACATATTCGCTTCCAGTGTGGATATACGACCATTAATGCGCTGCACATCAGCCGATAATCCGGAAAAGTTTGCTTCAAGATCATTTAACTTCGCAAAAACGGCATCAAATTTCCCTTCCACCATAGTGGTCAACTGATTGAGACGGGTTGCAATTAAGTCCAAATTGTTTGTGTGGTCAGCGGCAAGTTGAGTCGGTCTTGTAGATCCAAGAACAAAAGGAGAGAGCGGGCGGGTAGCTTGGGCCTTAGCTTTAGCCAGACGTGTTGACATTTTGATTTATATTATTTATTATAAACTTACTCCCTTTTGTAGATTTTTTTTTTTTTCTCTTTATAGTCTTTTCGTTTTAATTAGTGTTTTGGCGCCAAAATTATTGATTTTCTTTGTATACAGCAGCTTAGTTTTTTATTAGTTTTTGAAAGCACACACTAAAGAGTACTTTGAATATTTGTTTATTAATGTTTTTAAATAAAAATCACGAGCGACTAAAAATGCGACTGTTTCTCTCGAAGACAATACAACAACTGATTCCTTTTTTCAGATTCAAAAATTTTATACATTTTTTTTTGTGCTCAAATTGTGGTAAACTATCAAACATGATATAAAAACAAACAAAATGGAAAAAAAATTATTAATAACGGCCTAGTAGATCCGGAGATTAAAAAAGTCCGCTAGTTAAAAAAACTTAAACTCGAGGAAAATGCGTGGAAAGTGTTTTTGACACCTGCGAGCCGAGAGTGCGCTTCAATTGAGTCGTTATATCTCGGCACTGGCTTCGAATTTCGATTTAATATTTTAGAAAGTTATTATTGAAGGTATAAAGAATCTAAAAATGTTAAAAAAACAAAAATTAATTTTTTTAAATTTCTAGACGGTAATAGTACTCTAAAAAACATTAAGCATGTTGCTCTGTTCATAACTGAACGAGCATTCAAGAAAAACGAACATAAAAAAATTTTTAAAATACAAACACAAGATAGTCATGCACTCTTTTTATAAATTATACACACACACACATTCATACAAACAAAATAAAAAATCAAAAAAGCTATTTTAAATGATAATAAAATAAAATAAATACCTTGAAAATAACTTTTTCAGTCTGCACGGATCTTTAACTATATTTAAAAACGAACGACAATTATTTTAAATATTTTGAAAAATATAAATTTTCATATAATAACAGTGTTTGCAAAGTTTGCACAGAAAATCTCAGGCAATAAAATTTCATAGGTTCATTTCAGGCTCATTTTCATAAACGTGCACACCAATGCATACCTTTCCCCCCCGCCCTCGACAAATTCCTGCGGACGCCCATGCACATGTTATAGCTGCTTTGTAGTTAAATAGGAAAACTTTCGATTTGAAGTGGGAAGAGTGTCAATAATGGTTTGTGTATTTGATAAATTCAATGAATTTTCATTTATTTGTCACAATTTCGTCAACATTTTGAAATTTAAACGTCAACATTTTTTCGAAGCTACCCTCTGCACTGAAAAAATTGTCTTTATTTTTTATTATCTTTTTTTGTAAATATTTTTAAATGTTTTGACAAATTTTCTTGTTTTTATTTTCTTTTTTTGATTTTTTTTATATATATAAAATTTTTTTGACATATTTTTTAAATGTTTGAAATATTTTTGACAAAATTTGTGTTCAAATGAGAGCAAATAATTCTAAAAATACTTTATGAGGGGTTTATTGAACGTTTCAGCCATTTTTGAAAATCCTCTCATTTATAAACAAACATTTTCAATAATTTTTTGACATTTTCTTTGTTTTTGATATATTTTGAAACAATTTGATATATTTTTGACATAATTTGTGCTCAGATGAAAACAAAATAAAATTTGAAAATGCTTTATAAAGGGTTTATTGAATATTTCATCCATTTTAAAAATTCTCTCACTTATAAAGCATTTAAAATAAATTATAACGCTATTGACGTTTATGAATAATGTTTTCCAATATTTTTCGAAGGTTTCAACCATATTTAAGATACTCTCACTTTCCCAAATACAAATATAAAAATCACTTTATTCATACTTTCGGTTAAGCAAAAGATTTCAAAGCTATGTATCACAGATTTAACAAAATTTTCAATAATTTTTACCTCTAATACTATGTTCACACTAAAGCATAGTACTGTATTCGTTCGTGTGAAATTTCGCTGGCAACATCCATTTTTATGTTGCGTGAAAATTTTGATAGAAAAATATGTTGCTAACGAACAGCTTAAAAATTCCAACAAAACAATTGAAAAAGTAAGAATTTATCAGACGAAAAGTAGAAAATCATGTAAGTTCTATAAATTCTTATAATATGGGATTATATTAATAAGAAATATATATTTTAGAATGGATACGCAAATAGAAAATATTCTTTGCTGTGGAGCTGGTCAAGCCATTAGCTTATTGCTGCAAGCTGCGGAGATTTGTAACCGCCAACACCGCGGAAAGGTGCATCCGTATTTAAAGAAACGGAAGTTGAAAGGAAGATTCGTAGAAGATGTAAGTTTTTGTTTGGACAAAGCTTTTCTTTATTGAATTTTATGAATGTTTATTTTGAAGACTTTGTGCAGTGTGAGAAGAGATTCAGGGATAATTTTCACATGGACCATGAAAGCTTCACAGCAATTTCAAGCCTTGTTGAAGTGCACTTGCAGCCAAAAAGGAACACACACCCACAAAATGCAATTACGCCCAAGGAAAAATTGGCCATTACATTAGAGTAAGTAAATTAATCAGTGAATCTTAAAAGTTGTGTTAGTGGACCAATTAATTTTGGTCGCTCGACGTTTCATTGATTTTAAAGAACTTTTTAAACTGTCCACATATCGACTTGTCTCTGATTGATTCTCGCAAGTTAAGTCAGAACGCCTTTTAACTTACCAGGTTAAGTCAGAGATCAGTCGATATCGCTCATTTACTTGAAGACTTTCATAACCAAAAAAGTGCGTTTTTGAGTTAATTTATAGATCCTACATTCTAGAGTATTCGTTATATTGTGCTTTACCTTGTGTAAATGACATTATTATTATTATTACGACCAGTAATCGTGTCGACAGACGGACATGGCTAAGACGACTTAGGTGGTCATGGTGATCAATAATATATATGCTTTTCAATACCTGGCACATACCGTTATGGGTGTTACAAACGTTATGACTTATTAATACACCCCTAACGTATTGCGCATGGGGTATAAATATATGTTTTTTTTTACTGTAAAGTACGAGTAAATCTATAACTGGCTCATTCCATGAGATTTTTCCCGTATCGTTCGCTAGTGGTCCAGCTGGAAGCACTTGAGGGTTGGTCGAAAAGCATGTTTTAAGGGTTTACAATTTCTTATATAATTTTACTTGTGAGATAGATTTTGACTTAATTTAAAAACAGTTATACAGATGAGAAATTAAACTTTTAGGTAACATTTAATTCATCCATTAAAGTTTCATACAAAATAAGCGAAGTTAATCGAAAAAATTAAAATTTTTTTCGATTTTCACCATTTGCATTTGGAGTGCAATGCATATGGAAATGTTTTTTTGGAATCTATTTAAGACCCGTGTGGCGTCCGTGGCGTAGTTGGTTAAAGTGCGGGGCCGCCCAGGTTCGAACCCCAGCAGCGACAGAAAATTATTGGAATTAAAATAATTTTTCTGTACGGCCGCCACCTCTCTGCAGACAATGGCAAACCTCAGAGAGTAATCAAAATGCTATGTAAAGCTTCTTGAGAACGAGAACATTCCGTTCATCGCCGTTCGGAGTCGGCGTTAAGCATGTAGGTCCGGTGCTCGGTCAATTGTGTACAAACTTAATAACACGCACAACACAATTGATCATAAGAAGCTAGGTCAAAGTCCTTTTAAGGGCTGAAGTGGCCAGTTATTTATTTTTTATTTTTTTATTTAAGACCCGAGACTGTGTAAATATGTCAATATTTACTGTGTTTTTAAATTGTAAATAAGTGAGAAAAAAATCATGTTTCTTTAAGAAAACTGTTGGTACTGTTTTAAGTTTGTTTACCTTGTTTCGGATTGTATTTGTTATTTCAAACTCGTAGTCGTCCGTCTATTTCGAATTTGTTGTATTAATGTTAAGGGGGTTTTTTGTGTTCGTTTTTGAAGTATTACTTTTTCAAAATAGTGATATTACTCAATTATGGCCCATATACAGTTAAGATATACAACTAAGTGAGTTTAAAAATATTTAAATAGAATTTTTAATACCGCGAATACACAGCTTTTTTTTTAGGGGCGTTTTTGAAAAAACAATTTCATATTTTGTCATCGGGTTTGAATAAAATTTTTAAGCGAAAGGACGGTTAAAAACTCACAAAAGTGATAAGCATAACTTTGCTTAATTCGTATAAAACATTTACTTCATTTCATCAACTTGAAATTTAATAGAACCTAAAAGTATAATTTTTACCTATTTGTATAGGTTTTAAATTTAGTCAATATATATCACACAGCGAGGTTATAAAGAAACTGTAAACCCTTAAAACATGTTTTTTCATGAGTTCAGAATCTTCAAGTACATGAGCGTCGAGTTGCTTTTGATGTTGATTAATAAGATTATATTTAATGGAATATCTTTCGCCAACACAGATATTTTGCATGTGGGACATTGCAACGACATATAGCGTCAGTATACCGCATTAGCAAACAACACTTTGGGCAAATACTAAGCGAAGTTTGCGTTGCAATAGTCAGAGCATTGAACGAAGAAATTCCTCCACTTTGCAAAGAAGAATTCATAAAAACCTCAAAATCTTTCGAAAAATGGAATTTCCCTAATTGTGTTGGTGCTATTGACGGTAAACACTGTGCCGAAAAATGCCCACCTAAATCTGGTAGGACGATCCTCACAAGGCAACGCGTGAGGGTCAAGGGGGCCATCTTCACATGGCAACGTGTCTGACTGCCTCAACCTGGTGAGGCCAGCATTATCCATGTCGAACTCGTCTCAAGTCGACTCAAACCTCTGCGTGGTGTCCTCTAGAAACGGCAAACTGGCAACCGTTAGTTTGACGGCTAATGTGAGCGGCGGGCTCCCCCTGCCTTTAAAGGGTTGTGCGTTGGGTTTGAAGCCCACCACGTAAAAACAAAATTTCAATGAAACGCATAAGAAATAAGATAAAAATGATCCCCAAATCTGATGACGGCTACCGCAAACGAAAAACTGACAATGATTTACGGATATGCACCTGGAACGTCCGAACCCTTAATTGGGATGGTGCCTCTATCCAACTGATAGATATCTTAGAAAGATACAAAGCTGATATCACTGCAATCCAAGAAATGCGATGGAAGGGACAGGGTTGCTTACGGCAAGCATCCTGTGATATCTACTACAGCGGCCATGCGGAGAAGCACGAATTTGGATGCGGATTCGTGGTTGGCAAGCGACTACGGTGCTCCGATTCACACCTGTGAACGAACGACTTGCCATAATCCGTGTCAAGGCAAGATTCTTCAATATAAGCCTGATTTGTGCGCACGCTCCGACAGAAGAGAAGGACGATGAGACCAAAGACAGCTTCTACGAGCGCCTTGAAGAGACCTATGAGCGCAGCCCCCGCCACGACATAAAAATCGTGCTAGGTGACTTCAACGCCAAGGTGGGAAAAGAAAATATCTTTGGTCCAACAGTCGGAAAGTTCAGCCTCCACGACAATACCCCCGATAACGGAATGAGAATGATTGACTTTGCCGCAGCGCGAAACACGGTCGTTAGTAGCACTAGATTCAAGCATCTCAATATTCATAAAGCAACTTGGCTGTCTCCTGATCAAAAGAAGCACAACCAAATTGATCACGTTTTGATTGACGGAAGGGACTCTTCCAATGTTTTAGATGTACGCACGATCCGTTATGCCAATATAGACTCGAATCATTATCTTGTCGCAGCCAAGATCCGTACACGTCTGTGCGCAACCAAGAATGCGCGCAATCCAGCACTGAGAAAGCTAGACGTCGAAAAGCTGCAATCAAAACAAACAGCCGAAGACTTCGCTACTCGACTCTCACAAAGCCACCCTGCAGTCGGTTGTAACGCGTTCTGCTAAAGAGCGATACAAAGAGAAGAGGAGGGAAGAGAGACGCATTTTTAGGCGAAAGAAAAGGGAAGCGGAAATGCGTGAGTGCGAGAAAATTGAGATGCATGGTGACAGGAATGAGGTCCGAAAATTTTTCGAAAAAATAAGACAACTGGCCGATGGTTTCAAGACCGGGGCCTCTTCCTGCACGGATGAAAATGGGAATCTAGTGACAGATATCCAGACTACACTGATGATGTGCAGGGAACACTTCTCTAGGCTTCTGAATGGCGACGACGACATCAATCCCGCCAATAGAGATGATATCCCGGCATCCCCAGTTTTGGACGACAGCGTTGAAGTTCCGCTGCCCGACCATAATGAAGTCTTGAAAGTTATAGATCGGCTTAAAAATATCAAAGCCGCAGGAGCCGGTGGCTTACCTGCTGAGCTCTTCAAGAATGGAGGCGAAGCTCTATTTAAATACATTCATGAGCTTCTATGCAGAATATGGTCGGAAGAATGCATTCCAAACGATTGGAACCTCAGTGTACTCTGCCCAATCCACAAGAAAGGTTATCCCACAATTTGCGCCAACTACCGTGGCATAAGCCTTCTGAATATCGCATATAAGGTCCTGTCGAGCGTACTATGTGAAAGACTCTTGGACCTTATCTGTGTGGCTTCAGACCTGGTAAATCCACCATAGACCAGATATTTACGCTAGGGCAAATCTTGGAGAAGACCCTACAAAAACAAATCGACACACATCATCTTTTTGTCGATTACAAAGCCGCCTTCGACAGTCCAATAAGGAATCATCTATATTCCACCATGTCTGAATTTGGTATTCCTGCAAAGCTCATCCGCCTTTGCAGAATGACACTGAGCAACACCAGCAGCACACACTCCTCCATTCGATACCAAACGAGGTTTCAGACAAGGTGATTCCTTATCGTGCGACTTTTTCAACCTAATGATGGAGAAGATCATCCGAGCTGCTGATTTGAGACGCAGTGGCACGATATTCTACAAAAGTATTATGCTGCTTGCGTATGCTGATGATATCGATATCATTGGCCATAATACGCGCGAAGTCAGTGCAGCATTCTCCAGGTTAGCGAAAGAGTCGAGTCGAATGGGTCTTGTAGTGAACGCAGATAAGACGAAATACCTAGTGTCAACAAACAAACAGTCCCAGCGTCTTGGAAACCACGTTACTGTTGACAACATCTCCTTCGAGGTTGTTAAGGACTTCGTCTACCTGGGATCCAGCGTAAACTCTTTCAACGATGTCAGTATTGAGATAAAGCGAAGGTTAACTCTTGCCAACAGGTGTTACTTTGGGGTGAGTAGGCAATTGAGAAGCAGAGCCCTCTCTCGACGAACAAAACTCATGCTCTATAAGTCACTAATCATGCCGTCCTATTATATGCAGCACAAACCTGGACGTTGAGCAGTTCTGATGAAAAGACTTTGGGAGCCTTCGAGAGAAAGATCCTTCGTAAAATCTTCGGTCCAATCTGCGTCAATGGCGAGTACGGAATTCGATGGAACCACGAGCTGTATGAGCTGTACGTTGACATCGACATAGTTAAGCGTATTAAAATCGAACGGGTCCGCTGGCTAGGTCATGTTGAGCGAATGGAAAACGACGCTCCAGCGAAAAAAATATTCGATTCGGTGCCCGGTGGTGGTCAACGCAGAAGTGGACGCCCACATCTTCGTTGGAAGGATCAGGTGTTGGATAACCTGACTGCACTTAGTGTTTCCAACTGGCGCCAGCAAGCGCAAAACAAAGGGCTGGCGCAATTTCTTATACGAGGCCAAAACCGACCTTCGGTTGTAAGCGCCAGATAAGTAAGTAAGTAAGACGTCAAATATCTGGACAACCTTATAATAACTGAATCATGGTTCAACCGAGTTTAAACGTCCAATTTTGGTGAGTAAACCTCGGTTTAACTTGACTAGAGCTTAAACTCGCACTGAAAAACTGGCCCTTGGTCTGACACCACTGTCCGTTATAGTTTCCTGGTACCAGGACATTACTTTCAGGGGTGGCAATTTCATTATAAGTTTCAATGTTCTGTGACTTACTTCCATAGCTATTCTGTATCAAAAATCGGGCCACACCCCCTTTTCCAATGCACGTGCCAGTTTTCCAGTAGAAATTTTGGCAATTAGTAACTCCATACTGAGTTTCATTGTTATGCGACGTTTAGTTCCAAAGCTATTCGATATCAAAAATTTGGCTTCTATGGTCGGAGCTACACCCCCCTCTTTTAATGCCCATCCCAGTTCTCTTGTAAAAGGGCATTAGAATTGTAACTCCATTTCGAGTTACAATGTTCTGTTACTTTTACTTTCATCGCTATTCTGAATCAAAAATTTGGCTCGTGATATGGATATAGATTATTGACTATAACTTTTGATTGGTAAGAGATACTAAGATAATTTTTTCTAATGAATTATTTTTTAGCTGTATATTTATTCAAAAATATAAAACCACAATATTGGAAAAATTTTTCCTCGTAAAAATCAAGGGGAAAACCTTGTTTTTTTAATCACAAAAACGGTTTTTAAGTTTTGCGTAAAATTGAAACAACTTTTGCTTATAAGTGTTATAGCCTTTGAAAAAAGTTTTAAATTTGCAAATTTGAATTTAAAATATTTTTACAATAAAAGCAATTTTTGTACTATGACGACTAAAATATCGCAGGCGATTTTTAGCCGCACAACAGCCAAGGTGCGGGAAGACACTTGGTGAACACCACCAGTGTTGTTTATTTATTTTTAATTTACATTTACACACACACATAAACACTGAATTAAATAAATAATGAAGCACATGAATACAAAAAAATTAACACATCTACACTTTCTTCTATTAAACCTTCGTTGCATGGGATTGCACATATGCAATGTTGACTTCTAAGAGATATAGCATACACACTAGACAGCATACTCAAAAAAAAGTTCGCCGTATACCAGCGAATATGACGTATTTGTGCAAGACAATTACGAAAAAAATTTTTTTTTTACCGAACGTAGGGATCGCGCATTGACATATAACTTCATATCTCTGGTGTTTACAGTCAGATTTTAAAGTTTGGTATGTCAATGTTTTTGTCTTAAGGAGACCAATATTACCTCTATAGTGATCATTGACCTCAGGTGTACCGTTCTAGTACATACTCTCTAGATCTCAGTTTCTACCATCCTAATGTACCACCCTAATATTAAAAAAATAAAGCTCTTAAAATATCATTAATCTTTTGCTCAGGAAGTATATCGATATTTCCAGCAGAAGTACTTTTAAAAAATTTTTGAAAATTTTTACCCGAACGTACGGCTCCCTTTTTTCATTTTCATCATATCATCGGTATTAAAAGTCTGATCATATTGAATGATGAATATCGATGGTTTTGTCTGAAAGAGACCAATTATTTTTCTCCAAAATTAAAAAAAAAATTCCTACAAGTCCTTTGAAGGCCTTAAATTGATATTTAGGAATTTTAAAGCTCGTAAAAGAATAAAAAATTGCGAGTGACTTAAATAATACCAAATTACCAACGGAGTATGATGTTATTACTTTGTTATTGTATCAGCGGTATAACAGTGATAAAAGTCAAAAGTTTGATGTTTTTAAACAAGAAGCTGTTAGAAATGTAATCGTTTTGTGGCAATGCGCCGGCATACCAATTACAACCCTAGCGGCGGAGGTGATATGGTCTAATACACACCCTGTAAATATACCTAACGGAATTTTATTTAAAAATAAATTTAGACATTTTTTTATTAGTTGTTGTATTCTTTTGTCAAATTGGGGATTTAATTTGTCCAAAATATTGATTTGAACAAGGTCTGTCTCATACGTAGAAAAAATAAGTGAATATTTTTAATAATTATACAAGAAATATCAAAAAAACGTTCAAATGTAAGTTATGTTCTAGAATATAAGTTAATTTTCTTTAAGCTTACTAATTTTTTGTGCATTATAACTTTAATTTAATAAAATAAATGGCTTAATTGCAAATATGCAATATCATGCATTTGAGACATTTTGAAGTTACAATGCAGATATGAGGTTATATTGCAGATGTGCAATTCTATGCATTTAGCTATATTTAAAGCTAAAATTAAAAATAAATTAATTTTAAAAATAAATAACTTGAGTCAAGAAAACAGCCCTTGGGTAAATATTGTTATGAGTTGTTAATATTGTTATGAGTCTTACGGGAATATTGTTATGAGTCTTACTTCTCATATGAATTACAAAGTTTTTTTATGATAATCATTATATAAACACTACCGCTAATGATTGAACTAGCCAAAAGGTATATTTATTGGGTACAATCCGTCGGAACAGAATTCCGAACTCAAAACTACCGAGTGTTTCCATATTAATGAAGACATCTCGTGGAGAGTCTGTGGAATATGTAGCTTGCCATGATGATGTTAACGTACATTTGATTTCATGGAGAGATAATAAAGTTGTTAACCATTTCTGGCCGGTACCCGAAATCCTGAAAATTTTTTTAAAACCTTTTAAAGATTGGGGAGGTCGAATAAGGTTTTTCAAGTGAAAAAAATTAAAATTGGTTTTCCCGTTTAGTCGCAAAAATTTGTTGCGTATACGCAACATTGGCGGTTAAGCAGCATGAATTAAACAACATTTTTATTTTTATAGCCCCACATTTAAAAAACGTAAAAGGGATATATCAATTTGTCACTCCCTTTGTAACGCCCATAAGGAGGCGTGGTAGGTATAGAAAAATATATATATTCTTGATCAGCATTACCTCCCGAGTCGATTTAGCTATGTCCGTCTGTCTGTCCTTCTGTCTGTCTGTGATCACGATTACAGCCGTAATTTTCAAGCTATCATCACGAAATTCGATATTTAAGCTTTTATTTAAAAAATAAAGGTCAAGTTCAAAAATAAGCCAAATCGGATGAAAACCGCGCCTATCTCCTATACAAAGTGACTTTATCAAAACGGTAAAATCTCTTAAAATTCCACAAAAATTAATATATGAACTTGAAATTTGCATAAGAGCTTTGCTATTTAATATACACTCTGAATAAGAAATTCAACCAAATCGGATGAAAACCACGCCTATCTCCCATATAAAGTGACTTTATCAAAAAACAATAGCGAATATTTTCTGTTAAAACTATAACGAAAATGTTTTTACAAATAAACATTTTATTGATTGCTTATGACTTTGAATATACTATGGTTCGGCCGTGGTGGTATTTTAATTTGGGACCAGTCGAAGATCATTTCTTACTTGTTTTTTTTTTTGCTTATCTTTGAAAATTGTAGAATAAATTTCATTCATATGTATTATTTTTATACATATGTATTAACATTTTTTTATTTATTAATCCATATTTTTGTGAAATTTTTCAAAACACTGTTGTGGGTGGAGGGATACAGTACATTTAAAGCATCGAAAAATGGAATTACTTTTGTACACCTTGCAATGCATTCTCTTTTTGTTTTTGTCTTGATTGACAATATGATGCGGCTGATTGAAAACGTGATTGGTAGCAATGGTAACCTCCACATTGCCCTGCCAACGAGCAAATATTATCTTATTCGTTTCATCGAACGTTTCCTCGTTCCGTCTCACGAAAACGTTGCTCAGTTAGTAAGAACATCAGATAGTAATAGCATCATTTTATAAATCCCTGCACATCACTTCACGCTGCGTTGTTGAAATTAGCAATTTATAAAACGCAACGCTTCACGCCGTGATCTTCAACGTTGAGTAACGCAATAGCGTAGTGAAAACAGTACAAAGTTCGCATTTTATAAAACGCTGCACTTGAAATTCGTTCACTTGAATTGTCACTTTCATCACTTGCTCTTGAGCTGCCGTTAGAACGAATAAGTTGGCATTGAAAGGGTCATAACTGTTTGTTTCACTCATATATTCTTAAATGTTTACATATATCGTTTGAATATAGGTTAAAGACAGCAAAAACGAACCAACAGCTCGAAATGTTGTTAAAGAAATAAAAAAACTACCACAGGTAGCAAATGGTACGCCAGTCTTTGGCATTTATATTGCAATTTCAATTTAATGATGGCTGAAGAGAACAGCTGATATGGTTGCCAACAAGTCAGAATTTGGTGAATCTTAAATATTTCAAAGATTTGCAATAATTATGCTAGTTTTATTTTACATGTGACAACCCTAAACTGTTGTTGACTGACAGTTCACCGTGGTAACGTAACATAGCTAACGCAATAACGTAGTGATTAATAAAATGCAAATTTTAAATGCAAGTGATGCGCCGCGTTAGCGTTGCGTTTCATCACGGTGATTTATAAAATGATGCCATAAGATGCAAAGAACTTATCAAAATGAACTGAATAGTGCTCAGGATTCTCAACATTACACAGCGAATTCAATATAACCGATGCTCCAAGACCAATATCCTTGTTATGCGCTACAGAAGCACGTCCATATTGCATCAAACAAAACAGATAGCCATCCTAAGAACACAAGCACCAATATTTGAACCAGAGTCTGAAAGGCTTTCCGCCGATTAACATTTTACATGAATGCCTACCAAAATATGGGATTATTTGCTTGTCGATACTTGAATAAGTTGTAAAAAAACCCCATTGCATATATCTCTTATTAAGCATTGTCAATAGGAGCATAACTTTTGCAAATCGATCAGACGTATCAATGTTGTCGTTTTCTGTCAAATGCAAATATTTTTTATGTCACGGAATCTGTTGCGAGGTAACGACATCCTAACTATTTTCACACCAAATTCCGGTTGAACATACCAATACAGATCCCATCATGGAACTTTATTCCGGAAGTCATAATTGTATCATAATATGAACAACCCAATACCTGCGACACATTGGTCCATTTAAACTCGTTTAAGTGTTTTTACTCGTTTAAATATCTTCTAAACTATGTTTACAATTCGTTTAGCCAAAACTAGTTTCCGAAACTCGTTTATCGCAGTTAAACGAGTTATAGCAGCTGATTTTGACATTCCTCTTTCTACACTTTCGTTGAGAACTATAGCGCTCTCACTCGAGCAAACGCTCTTATCTTACGATTATAGTGTTGTTCGCTTATCCATATTTCTCGTTATTTTTATAAACTAGTAAACAAAAATATTGAGTGTGTCATCCCCAATGGTTATATTTTAAACTACAAAAGATAATCAAGGTTTCCTATGCCAATGTGTCGCAGGTATAACTCGCAAACACAAATAAATTAAAAATATGGAAAAATAACTATATGTCAGTTAACGGCCAATGTTGCGTATACGCAACGCCGTGACGTAAGTGGCCACCAAGACAGGTAAGGTATACATTTTCGGTCATTATGGAGTGTGTCTGTTAGGTTGTTCTATTGACTGCAATATTTCAGACAAATGTCAATATTATAATAAATATAAATATTTTTAATTAATTTTCTAAAAAACATACTTTTTTGGAGATTTTTCCAAGACCCCCCCCCCCCCCCCTAACCCGCTTTCCACGGATGGATTATTATTTTTCTTTCCATTTATATATTAGCAATAGGTCAACCTTTAGGCCTAATGCAATAGCGACATGGTTTTTATTCTATAACACATTAGTATTTCAAATTAAAGTTGGTGTTGCGTATACGTCATTTCCACTCATGCGTTCGTTCATTTATTGGAAGCTACAAGATAAAAATATACTATACGATAATATTAGTAAATGCATTGCTATTGTATAAGCATGCGGAACAATAAAGCGGTAATCATGAAAACATAATATTTGTCAATTTTCGTTTGTAAGTAGTAGAAAGTCTTTACAAAGTAGGAAAAATATCCACAAAAAGTGGAAGAAATTCCGAATTATCAAAAAACATTGCAAAAAATGACGAAACATTCGAGAAGTTTCCCACTATCTCAAACAGAAGTTCGGTTGGACCATTTTGATCTCTGGCCACAGTGGGACAACAAGCGTTTACCATGTATATTACCAGGTTGCAATTAATACACTCATGTAAGCTGCTCAATAGTTTAGACAAGAGTATGTTTTAATAATATATCAAAATAGAATCAAAATAGAAATTGTTTTAAACAATTTCGTTATGAATAATGTTTTATGTACTTATTTAATGAATTCTTATACAATGAGCTTCAAATTAAGAAACATAATCCTTGTGACCTTGCAAATCAGTGTTTTATATTTTCCCTTGTTTAAAATTGTCAATTTAAATTGACTATATAAAAAACTGGGAAATATATCTTAGTTTAAGTTATTAAAAGCATATAATTCCATTTCAAAAATGTAAAATACAAATTAATAAAAATTAATATATAAACCATCATATACTAATTTTAATTGCTTGCCTGCATGAAATTGCACATATGCAATGTTGCGTAACTTCGCTCCTATTCATTGCAGAGCATCTAAATTTCGTTTATACATTCTCTAAACGTCTCCAATCACAAATAAAGTCATAAAACATTTTTATACACAGGGAGAAAAAGTCATGTAACGAAGGGTTAATTCATCATGCTTACTTGATAACGAAACTAACTTGATAACTAAACTAATGTCTGCATTAGAAAAATAATTATAGTAAGTTTTTTTCCACATTATTTTTACACATCTTTAAATGACTCTCTGCTTACAATTTTTGCATTTATAGCTCTTCAATTAACAGTTTTCTTTAGAATGATTGGTATACCCACATCAGACCTGGGACTAATGCATTAAATAAGGTAATGTACAGTGATGTGCGATGAAATAGAGCCAGTGCTATAAAAATTATTTAAATCAAAAAATCTTAGGGAACCTTGCATTTTTAATTTTTTCTGTTAATAGGTAAAAAGGAATAATTCATTTAATTAATATTAGTAAACTAATTAATTAAGTTACGTGTGAAACATAATCGAACAATTCGGCTGTGAATTGAAATAGAGCCAGAAAAAGTTACGTGATTTTAGCCATGACGTGTGATTAGAAAATTTTAAATTTCATGATATAATCAATAGAATTATTGAAATATAATTATTTCTACCTCAATATTTGGTGCAGTATCCATTATTTTTGATAACTTCTGACCAACGCCTAGGTATCGAATCCACTAGTTTTTGGTACTTAAAAGCTTGAATTTTCTCCTGCGTCCTTGATAAACCTCCAAAGATTATCTTTGTTGATTGGATGTTTGTCTCTAAGAGACGCTTTAACCTCTCGCCATAATTTTTC
This sequence comes from Pherbina coryleti, assembly GCA_943735915.1. Taxonomy (NCBI): domain Eukaryota; kingdom Metazoa; phylum Arthropoda; class Insecta; order Diptera; family Sciomyzidae; genus Pherbina; species Pherbina coryleti. The sequence continues at coordinate 93,667,462 of OX030948.1, forward strand.
GATAGGATTTAGGCCTGGCGACCAGCTTAAAACTTCGATGTATTTTTGTCTAAACGATTTGTTTGCCGCTTCGATGTGTGTTTCGGGTCGTTATCCTGCTGAAACACCTATCGAAGCGGCATATTAAATCCTGGTGTATTTCAAAGAATCCATATTTTCCTCGAAGCGAAATAAGGGACATGTGCCATTTTATGAACAACACCCCAAAACCATTATACTTCCACCGCACATTGGTCTAATATGCTCTAGTAGGGTAATTTAATTAATAATTTGTAAACGAATAAAGATAGATAGATGAAATTTTGCATAAATAATTTTTAAATTATAGCTTACATCTGACAACAAAATGGGCGAAATCAGAACAAGACCACGCCTACTTACCTTATAACTTAAAAATCTTTACTTTGTTTTTATTACCTTTTTTAATTCAGACAACACAAACATAGCAATTTTATAGAAGATTTATTGAAATATATTAAATAAATGCTGTATTTAATAAATTTGAATGAATATTATTAATTTTTGACAATCCACGCCACCTTAGTTACGTCAGAGCGAGAGCTTGTTCAGAATAAATACTTTTAGGAGTCTCAACAGTTAATCTTGCCTCCTTAATGGTAGTACCTCTTTTTGGGGAAGCGCTTAGGAGTTCGTTCATGAGCACTGCTGAATTTCGTTTTCCATCCAATCTCATTTTCAATTCAGTAGCCAGAAAAAGTACACCTTGCTCGTTGGTTTTTGCAAGTTACCTTTTTAGGCCTTCCTCATTTTTAATTTTTGGCAATCTTAAAAATTTTTTATTGGCCTACCAACAGAAAGTGAGATCTTTAGTCTACCAAATTTATAGGAAATAAATTGAGTTAGGTCAATTTCAAATGAGAGCCAATCTTTATTTGCTACAACAAAGTGCTCCCTTTTTCGGGAAACTATTGTCCATCTTAGGCTGAATTGTTGGGCAAGACTACGCACGAATGATTTTAATTTGTCGAAATCAAATTTATCATTAGATCCTAAACAAATATGTCCACAAAGAAAATTTATAATTTTATCACCTTTTTCATATTTCGATGTCGAAAGCCACAAATCAAAAATTTCTATTCTTGAAATATTGGGAGTCATGTTGGAATTCAACGAATTTGTATGGGTGCCGCAGCTAACCGCAAGATTTGTTGATAGTTTCTGTTAGTACATTGACCAATTAAAAAAATAAGTATATTTAGTGCTCTATATTTTACCATATAAGAAAGATTTTGTCTACCAAAGCGAAGAAAATTAAATTTGGTACTTACTAAAAAGGTATAAATGTATTTAGCTCCAAAAAAGGATTTAGAAACACTTAAAGGATTTTTTTATGTATATCACTTTTAAGCACACTTCAATAAATAATTTTACAAAATAATTCATTTTTTACAACGTGTTTTTAAAAAACTACTGAGCTTTAAACATACTGAATCTTTGTTACGAGCACAGTTATTTTCTTCATGTTCTGCTTTTAATGACTTTTTGTTCCGCTATGGTTATAAAGGGTCCGCCATCTAACGTTTTTTTTTCAACTAGTGCTTATTTCGTGAATGGTAACACTTAGCACATGTCTGATTTGACAGATAATTAGTTTTATCCTTCCGCTGAACGAATATGGTTGTGTATACGCTTGAACAATACTGGGAAATATTGCGACATTACTTTGAAAATCATGGTAATGTTGCAGAATGTGTGCGAAAATTGCGTACGGATCTTGGAAGAACAGAAGCACCGTCAGCTCCGTATGTTCGTTATCTTGTGAAAAAAGTGAAAGAAACTGGCATCCTCATCGATAAACTAAAGCGTGAAATGCCAAATACAGTACGTACACCCGAGAGTATTGCTGCTGTGGCAGAAAGTGTGCGTGAAGCGGCATCAACATCAATGCACCGTCGTTCTCAACAATTGAATATTTCGCAGACATCATTGAGACGAATTTTGCATAAAGACCTTGGTATGACGCCATACAAAGTCCAATTGGTTCAGAAGTTGAAGCCAACTGACCATCCAATGCGTTTTCGCTTCGCTGAGTGGGCCTGCGATCGACTTACAGAAGATGCCGATTTTGCCAAAAAAATCATCTTTTCAGATGAAGCTCATTTTGATCTTGGCGGGTATGTGAACAAGCAAAATTGTCGCATTTGGTGCACAGAAAACCCGCACGCATACATTGAAAAGCCGATGCACCCAAAACGAGTCACTGTTTGGTGCGGATTTTGGTCCAGAGGCATAATTGGGCCATTTTTCTTCGAAAATGAGCAAGAAGTGGCCGTTACAGTCAATGGCCATCGTTATCGGGCCATGTTCAACGAATTTTTGTTCACAAAAATTGAAGAGGAGGATATTGGCAACATTTGGTATCAACAGGACGGCGCTACGTGCCACACAGCCGAAGCTACACTCGATGTTTTGCGCCCTGTTTTTGAAGATCGCATTATCAGCAGCAGAGCTGATGTCGTTTGGCCACCTCGGAGCTGCGATTTGACACCGTTGGACTATTATTTGTGGGGTGCCCTCAAAGATAAGTGTTACGCCGACAAGCCAGAGACAATTGACGCTTTAAAGGACAATATTCGTGAAGCCATTGGTGAAATACAGCTGCACACAATCGATAATGTGCTTAAAAATTGGACCGATCGTGTAGGCTACTGCATGGCCACCCGAGGCAGCCATTTGAATGAAATTATTTTCCATTATTAACCGGAACGATTGTTTATTCAAATAAAAAAAGAAATTTGAGAAAATATTCAGTATTTTTTTTTATAGCATTTTCAAAAAAAAAAAAAATAGTTATTTGGCGGACCCTTTATTTAGGCAATTTTTTAGTAAAGAATTGGATTTACTTTTAAAATGGACTATATTCTTGCATATTTCATATTTAAAAAAAAGTTGACCAAAAAAATAAAAAAAATTTTCAATTAAATTACCCTACACTTGCTTATAATTCCACTGTGCACCGCCATGTTTAACAGGTTTTTATAGTATGTTGAGGGTGGAATTCGATATTGGGGGGTCTTCTCATAGAAAGGCTGCCTCGGTCTGAGTTAAATAAATTAACTTTGGTTTCATCTGACCAAAGAATGTTTCGCCATTTGCTCGTTGGCCAACCAGCATAATCCTTTGCGAGTTGAAATCGCTTGCGGACATTAACTTTTGTCAGGAATGGTACCCTCCGAGCAGGTTTAGCCCTCAATCCGTTTTTAATTAAAAGTTTTCGAATCGTTGAAGTATCCACGTCAAAGGAATATTGTTTCTTGAGAGCGGAAGAGGTCACAAACGGATCTTTTTTACGTGACGTAGAATTCATCTTTGCAAACTGGTACTTATTTGGGGTTGCGTCTGGTGTCTTTTTTTTTGTGAAAACTTTAATTCGTTCTCAACCTTTTTCTTTGCAGCCAACTATACCGGCTATTATTCTTTGGTTTTTACCTTGTTTACGCTAATTTTTAATAATTTTTCGGTTTTCAGAACTGCAGTGCTTGGCTCTTCCCATTTTTAGACCTAATTGTTTGAAACACAAAAATTTATTATAAAATCATAAAACTGAGAACTCTCACTCACGTTCTGTAGTAAAATTTATTAAAAAAAGATCTTTAAATTAAAAAATTTTTAGTTATATTGGTTGGCTCTATTTTAACGCACTGTTATATGTTTTCTCACCCTGTATATAGTTAGTGAACTATATACATATATATAGAGAGAGAGAGAGTTGCTAATTATACTTTGTTAATACGGTTCTTATGTAAAGCTATGTTTGAAGGTTTGTTTCTGACACGCGTTTATGCAGTTAGTTCCAAAAAGACCATAGTAGGTATTAGACGTAAATAAATAAAGAATATTGGAATTCAACATAACTCTTTGTGTTTAACTAATTTGAACGGAAGACACAACATTTTGGCGACGAGCAAAAGACATGGAGCTAAATGCAAGTAGCATGGCAAACGTCAACAGTATGTCGACTCAAAGTTTTGGAAAGTTAGAACAATTTCAGCCAACAATGGCGTGGAACAACTACAAGGAGCGGATGGAATTCTATTTTGAAGCAAATGGCATAACGAATGAGATCTCTATGAGGGCAATTATTCTATCATGTGTTGGGGAAGCGACATACGAGATAATTCGTTCCTTACTTACTCCGCTAACTCCAAAAGATGTGTCGTTCTACGAAATTGTGGAAAAATTAGATGGCCATTTTCATCCAAAACCAAATGAGATTGTACAACGTTACACCTTTCATAAACGTTGTCAAAAGAGTGGCGAATCGATTGCAGATTTTGTTAAGGATTTACGGAAGTTATCTGAACACTGCGATTTTAAGGAGTTGGACAACATGTTAAGAGACCAAGTTGTGTGCGGAGTTACAGATGAGGCGCTGCAAAAGCGGTTATTTAGTGAACCGAAAATGAATTTCCAACGTGCGTACGAATTAGCTATAGCCCACGAAGCGGCTTACCGAAATGTCAAGGACGTACGAAGTAACAACGATATCAATGCAGTTTCAACGAAAAAAAAATATCAGCGGCCAACGTCGGTACATTGCTTTCGGTGCGAAGGAAATCATTTTGCAGATAAATGTTTTTTTAAAGACAAAAATTGTGATTTCTGCCACATTAAGGGTCATTCGAGTAAGGCTTGCTATAAAAAAAGAGCGATTTTGAGACCATCACAGCCACAACATGTGCATGCAGTAGAAACACAAAAATTTGAGCCTTCCGATGGACATGTGGAGGAAACGAACTATTTTTACGACTTAAATTCAGTTCAATCGTCAAACGATCAAGTACATAAGATTTTAACAACTGTACATCTCAACGGTGTACAAGAGTCGTTCGAAGTAGACTCGGGTGCGGCCTGCACGGTGATTTCAGAAGTAACATGGAATCGAATCAATCACGAAAAACGAAAATTAAATCCCTCGACGATGATTTTGCAGACGTGGTCCAAAGAAGAGCTAAAGGTTTTGGGATCATCGATGGTGAACGTACTCTATAACAAAAAATACTTTAATTTGCCAGTCGTTGTTATTGCAGGTGGTGGCAGGTGTTTGTTGGGTAGAGATTGGTTCCCTGTTTTAGGCATTTCGGTTCAAGGTGTGTGTGTTGTGGATGTGGCAGCGGAATGGAAGGCATTGGTAGATAAGTACAGAAACATCTTTAACGAAGAGCTGGGTGCTCATCAAGGTCCACCGATTTCTCTAGAGGTTTTACCTGGGGCCAATCCAATTTTTCTTAAACATCGACAGTGCCCTATTGCGTGGACACCGGCTGTGGAAAACGAGATTGAAAAACTCGTAAAACAAAAGATTTTAGAGCCAGTCATGTTTTCACGTTGGGCGACCCCAATTGTGGTCGTTCCTAAGACGGATGGGTCGATCCGGAGCTGTGGTGATTACCGAAGCACTGTAAACGTTGTCATCAAAAGCAATGCGTATCCGTTGCCGTTGTTTTCTGAGGTTATGGGTGAAATTGCAGGTGGTAAGCTGTTTACTAAGCTAGATTTACAACAAGCGTATCAGCAGCTAGTCGTTGATGACGTTTCGGCGGAGCTTTTAACGCTTAATACTCACAAGGGCTTATACAAAGTATGCAGGTTACCTTTTGGTATTTCGGCTGCACCGGGCTTATTTCAAAAATTTATGGATAATTTGTTGGCAGGCATAAAGGGCGTTAAAGCATATCTCGACGATATTATTATCTCTGGAAGAGATACAGAAGATCATTTCAGAAAATTGGAAACAGTTTTCAAAAAACTATCCCAAGCTAATTTGACTGTCAATAAGCAAAAGTGTTTATTCGCACAGAGTGAGATGGATTTCTTGGGGTTCCATATAAATGAAAAAGGAATCTCACCCAATAAAGAAAAAGTCAGGGCGATCCAACAAGCACCCCCTCCTGAAAACAAGGAGATGTTACAATCGTTTCTTGGATTTTTAAATTTTTATAACTCATTTTTACCCCACAAGGCTTCAAAGGCGGAGAAACTTCACAGATTATTGGACAAAGATGCGACATGGGTATGGACTGAGGCCCATCATGCGGTTTTTAATGAGTTAAAGGCATTAATAGATTCCGACACCCTTTTAATACACTATGATGCAACTAAACCACTAGTGTTAGCCTGCGATGCTTCACCATATGGCATTGGTGCGGTGCTGGCACATCGACATGAAGGTAGCGGAATAGAACAGCCCATTGCATTTGCCTCGCGCACTCTTGGGATTCATGAGCGTAACTACGCCCATATCGATAAAGAGGCACTTGCAATTATTTTTGCCATAAAACATTTTCATCAGTACGTTGCAGGTAGAGAAATAATAATCATTACTGACCATAAACCTTTGTTGGGAATATTCAACAGGAAAAAACAAATTCCGCAGATGGTGTCGCCCCGCATGTTGCGTTGGTGTTTGCTGTTGGCATCTTATGATTATAAGATGGAGCATCGCCCAGGTCTCAAACACGCAAATGCAGATTGCATGAGTCGGTTACCTATTAAGGGTACCGTGGATACCACAAAAGACGGACCAGCGGATATTTTAATGCTTGAGAAACGAAGTATCCCACCAGTTGGAGCGGATCAGATAGCTAAAGAAACAGCCAAGGATCCAATTATGTCAAGGGTAATGAGATGGTTGTTACACGGGTGGCCTCAAAATTTGGAGAGAACTGAAGAGCTTTTGCCATATATTCGACGCAAAGCTGAACTTTCTACGCACAAGGGATGTCTTCTGTGGGGAAGTCGAGTTATAATTCCAAGTATGTATCAAAAGCAAATTTTAAATCTTTTACATGCGTATCATCTTGGTATCTGCGTTATGAAAGCTTATGCGAGAAGCTACGTGTGGTGGCCCCAACTTGATTCACAAATCGAAATGACGGTCCAACAATGTGCTCAATGTCAAACAACGCAGTATACCCCACCCACTGCAACGCGTCAATTCATCCAAGCCCCAGCAGAGCCATGGAGTACTCTGCATATTGATTTTGCTGGACCTTTTCAGGGATATACCTTTTTAGTGTTGGTTGACTCGATGTCAAAATGGCTTGAAGTGAAAATAGTGTCTATTATGTCATCAGCTGAAGTGAAGAGATGCCTGCGCGAAATAATCGCTGTACACGGCGCACCAAAAAGAATAATTTCTGACAATGGAACAGCCTTTGTTTCAGACGAAATATCACAATTTTATATTGCTAATGGTATAAAATTCAATTCCACTGCACCATACCACCCTGCAAGTAACGGCCAAGTGGAACGCATGGTACAATATATGAAGAAATCGATTAAGCTGATGACTGAGGGAGATATGCACACCAAATTACAACGTATTTTATTTAAACAACACACAACTCCTAATACTACCACAGGGAAAACACCAGCGGAGCTGTTAATGGGTCGACGCTTGCGTTCTGTTTTAGATGCGGTACATCCTGATAATTTTCAGCCAGACACTAAACTGGACAATTCAAATCGAGGAGTAAGGGTTTTTGAAATAGGTGATTCAGTTTATTTCCGAAATTATACAAAAGGCCCGATGTGGTTGGAAGGAAAAATCATTGAAGTCACAGGTCCCGTTTCGTATGTGGTTCAGTCGTTAGACAATCAAATAGGACGCCGCCATGTAGACCAAATTAAAAGGAAAATAACCGAGACTAATGCAATGCCCAGTGATATACCTTTATTAGTTGACAACCAAGAAGACAGAGAAAAGCAATTGAATACATCACAGTTGCCATATCGTGTGCCGGCACCTGTTTTGGATCGTGTTCCCTCTGGTGAGATGTCACAACAACACCCTGAGGCGAATGTGCCAGAGTCAACTCCCGATGTCACCACCGCCACCACAATTCCTGATATCACCACTGCCACCATCATTCCTGATACATCTTCCAGTAATGTTACAAGATATGGAAGGGTTGTTAGAATGCCACAGAGATTTGGGACGAATTAAAAGGGGAGGAATGTTATATGTTTTCTTACCCTGTATATAGTTAGTGAACTATATACATATATATAGAGAGAGAGAGAGTTGCTAATTATACTTTGTTAATACGGTTCTTATGTAAAGCTATGTTTGAAGGTTTGTTTCTGACACGCGTTTATGCAGTTAGTTCCAAAAAGACCATAGTAGGTATTAGACGTAAATAAATAAAGAATATTGGAATTCAACATAACTCTTTGTGTTTAACTAATTTGAACGGAAGACACAACACGCACACTTTAAATGCAACAATATCACACAGTTTCACAGGTTAGAGAAAAATAAAGGCGCAATTGTACTCAAAAACAACTATAAAATATTCATGGGAGAAGTGGTTTTTAAACTACGATTGGTTTACAGTTTGCCAAGTTCAAAAAAAATTTTAATTAAGTTATATCATCAGCAAGTGCGTGGCTCTATTTCATCGCACATCACTGTATGCATTGACCATTTTTTTATAATCTATATATAAAGAGGCGTATGCAGAACAATTAATAGCCATTTTCTTCATGTTTCTCAACCGATTTTGATAATTTTTTTTAAATCAATAAGAGTAGGGAGAAGGACTGCACCGAATATCTAGGGTGGGCGTGGCACATCCCATTCAAACCAAATTTGCGATATCGAATAGCTTCAGAGTTATAGGTCACACTCGGAAATTGGTATTCGACCTCAAATCACTCGTACCACTCCACTGGTTACATTTTAGAGGCGTTTAAAAAGGTGCGTCACACTTTTCAGCAGCCCAAATTTTCGGTATAAATTTCGAACTATAAGTCACTAATAAATGAAATGAATTTCCTATTTAGTCATGTTCTTCGACTGGAAAAATTTAACTAGCATTAGAGAAGGGGGCGTGGCACCCCTTAAACAATTCAAAGTTTTAATATCAAATAGCAATATCAAATATCAATAATTGGAAATAAATGCCGTATAACAATTAAACTCAATATGGAGTTCCCATTTGGTGATATCCTTCTACTAGAAAGTAGAATATGGGAAGTAAGGTACTGGGACGGACATTGGACAAAGGGGTGTGGCTCCGCATATATAAGCCAAATTTTTGATATCGAATAGCTTTGAAAGTAAAAGTCACAGAACATGGAAATTCAAAATGGAGTTACTATTTTGTCATTTCCTGCTGGTGGTGCGTATGGTGCGGTATGAATTTGGTTATAGAAGCCTCAGACGCTACGTCTTTTCATCCGACTTTGCCAAGTCGTATAAAAAGTCGTAGTGTGTGAGAGCAAGTCGTATAAAAAACTCAAGTCGTACACCCAGGTCGTATGAAAATCAAAATAATTTGATTTTTTCTCAATTGGAAGTAAAAGTCTGAGTGTGTGAGGGCAAGTCATACGACTTCACGCTTGTTTTCATTAATCATTCGCATTTTGTAAAGCATGCAAGTAGAATTATCAAGGGATAAGGACTTTTTTGAGGTAAAAACTGTACGTTTACTGAAGTCTGATGAAAAGTAGTATGAAAAAGTCGTAACGTATGATGAGGACGAACGACTGAGTCATACTACTAGGTAGTATGAAAAGTCGTAGCGTCAGAGGCCCCTATTACGTTTGCACATGAGTGAAGAAAGAAAAAAAAATGTTTTCAATAAAAATAAAAATAAATCAATTTTTAAATGGTCGAATTTCGATCAAAGGCGATACTGCTTAAACCAAATCAATGAAAATGGAAGTATATTTCATTATCATTAACCATAGCAATTTTAATGCACTATTTTTTGCATTGCACTAATTTCGTATCAAAATAATGCATTAATATTTCATTACCACTAAAGTGTATGGCAAATAATACACTACTTTTGCATTACCACTTAAACGCATTATGAATAATGCGCTATTGTTGCATGATCACTAACAAATTACCAAATAAATTTTGATGAAAGGTATTTTCTCAGACTACGCGTACTAGTGCATATCTGCTATAAAATATATAAATAATCCGTATTAAGTGGACGCGAGTCTCTATTAAGTGAACGAATAAATCGGTCCCATGAGTGTCCGCTTAGTAGAGGATTCAATGTATGTTTATATCAAACTTAAATCGAGATGTAACCTTTTGACAAGATTAACTTGCTCCTGATGTTAAATTTCATGAGATTAGCCATACAAAACTTTTCTTTTGGTGATATGGTAAAGTCTTTCAGCCGAACACTTTGAAAGCTGTTGTAATCAGAGGAAATAATTTAGATTAGTTTCTACTTTAAATTGAAAAAATATTTTAATTTTGTTGTATATAATTATATTTGTTAAAGTTTTCATTGTATTTCATTTAACCCTTCGAGACACAGTGGTGCTTTTCATCGCTCCATGCCTTAAAAAAACATATTTTTTTAAATCAAAAACTTTTTATGCATACTACTGACGCCACCTGGGTGTTCACAACTTATCTAGATAACTGAAATATTTCATTTTATTGAATTTAATTATTTTTTTATTGTTTTAAGGTATGTATGATTATAAATTGATAAATTAAAATAAAAAAATGTATTTTTGTGTAAAATTTATACGTTTAGTGCCTGAACTATTGAATTTGAATTTGAATTTGAATTTGACTGAATTTGACTATTTTACTACTTTTTTCTCTAAATATTATTAAATTACTTAAAAAAAATATTTTCAGATCTTAAAATCAACACTGAACGAGTTTATTTGAATGTTATTGGTAAAAAATTTTTTTTCGTTTTTTGAAAAAGTGGGTGCAGTTTTTTGGCAGAATAAATCTGTTTTTTGTAACTAACGCTATGACTAATATTTTGTCTTTGTAGCAACGTATTTGATGCCTTCAAACATTAATTTTTAGGTCTTAAATTAAAAACTGTAAAAGTTATGAATTTTTTAGTAAAAGAGCTAATTTTTCACGTTTTTTAACTTGGCCGCGCTCCTAAAGTCAGCCATTTTTAAAATATTAGAAAATAACTACACAAAATGTTGAACAAGACCAAAAATAGTAACCATGTAAAGTTTTAAGCTTATATATCTTGCAAAACGTGCCCAAATACATGCGCAAAGCTGGCGTGATCTTGCGCAGAGTTGAGTAGCGTATCAAATAATGAAGCAACAGAAGGCAAATTGCTGGGCAAAAATATGGAAAGTTTATGGCAGAAGGCAACAACAAAGCTGCACCGTACGGGACTCTATTTACGGGAAAATAAGCCCAGAACTTTCGATTGCGGTACCTTGTTTATCACAAACAAGAAGAGGAATATGATATAAATAGGCCGCAATCGAAATAATCGTGTAGTGTACTTACCATACCTACTTGAAACTTACACACTGACCTACTGTAGCATTGTTAGTCATTATAAACATTGTAATGAAAAACCATAAACAAGCGCGCGTTGACACATTGTAAACGCTTGTAAACATAAACCATAAGCGAAAGCATTTGGTGAATATGCTGCGTTTGCACATTCTTTAAACGTAACTCAGAATTTCCAAGTAGAAATAATTTTTCATGTATTTGTGAGATTTTGGAGCATAAGAATTTATAGATTTTAGAGCGTAAGAATTATTGTATGTTAATTATAGTATACAAGAATTTGTAACATGTAAAAATGTAAGAGAGATAATCTGATTGGAATGGGATCGATTTGGCTATATTTGGCCAAATGCGATCAAGAAATAAATCAATTCCTGAACTTCAGTTTAAGTTAGAAGAACTGTCTGGATTATATTTTTGAACAAGCTTTGTCAGCTTAAGTACAACCAGACAAATGTAAGAACGGCTCTTTAGCTAGCAATACAAAGCTTTGTCAGATTTCAAAATAAAGACAATATACTTTTTTTTTCTTCCTTAATTTTCCTCCAACAAATTAAAACCACGACATGGCGATCCTGCCAACTTAACTGCGAATCATAACTAAAAAATCATTTCAAATTAACAATTTTTCCGCGATCCACAGTATGAATGGAAAAATCATCGTGCATAATTTTTCGAATTTGTGGCCTAACGAATATACCTGTTGATTGACAAAAAATATAATTGCATGTAAATATTCTTGTCCGAAAGGAAAAAGCACTTAACTTCTTTGATTTTGGCATCACTAAGCCTGGAAAACACAGTTTTTAATTATAAAAAACTTTCTGTGTTGAGTCGTTTTAATGTAATAATTTTAGATGTAATGTTGGCAAAATGATTTTTTCAGCATCCCCGAGTGGAATGCTGATATTGACAACATTAGTTTTCCCAATCATAAACGATTTTCGCGGTGGCCACTCACTGCGTTTATAGTGATCCTTCGCACGACTGTCCCACTCACAAAGATAGCAAGGATACTTAGTATAACCTCCTTGAATTCCAAATAGAATAGTGAGGACTTTCATATCCGATGCGATATACCTTTGATGTTTTGTGTTATCAATTACGCTCAGAATCTTCGTCATAGTAATGTACGTTTCTTTCATATCTGTAGCATATGCTATGGGTACTGATGGCAGTTGATTCTCGTTGTGTAACAGTACAGCTTTTAAACCTACAAAATTTATATATTAAACTTGTATTCTACCATCATCAATGAGTCTATTCTTACTTTTACAAGATCCATCAATTAATAACACCCAACCTTTTGGTTGGTGCTCGCAATCCAGCCAAGAGAATCGCTCATCAATATTGGTGAAATATACAAGATTGTTAAAGACAGTTGAACAAGCACCGAATCACAAAATGAAATGAGTATATTTTTATAAAAAAATAATAAACTGGCACTGCAATGTTTTTTTTTTTTTTTTGTGTGTAAACATTGAACGATGAAAAACTGAAACCATTAACCAACAAAGACGTCATTTCTTATTTACGGGTAATATTTATATTTCGGGAATAGCAAATAATAATAAACATTTTTAAATGAAAATGACTATTGTTTTTAAAAATATTTTTCTTGATGATCAATACACTTCCGCATTCGTTCAAACAATTTGTTATATCAGTTTTTCCATTCCTCTTGATACACCTCCAAAACATGGTTTTTGAACGCTTCAACTGCTTCTGCGGCGCTCGTAAATCGTTGATCACGCAATTTACCTTTGATATTCGGGAACAAAAAGAAGTCATTGGGTGCCAAATCAGGACTGTATGGAGGATGAGTCATCGATTCGACGTTTTGACTGCTCAAAAATGTACGTGTTTGACGAGATGTGTGAGAGCTCGCATTGTCATGATGGAGAATGATTCGTCTTTGGCGGTTGGTTTTGCGAATTTCTCCGAAGACTTCCGGCAAACAAATGTTCGTACCAAACAGAATTGACCGTCCTACCTTACTCAAGTAGAACAGTGGCTACATGACCCACTCGGTGGAAGAAACAGGCAACCATTTGCTTCGTGCGCGAACAACTTTTGTTGGATTTGTCTCGTCTTGGAATACCCACACGGTCGCTTGCTGTTTTGTTTCCGGCTAATACGCATATATCCATGCTTCGTCACCTGCACGATTTTATACAAGTCTTTTAAAGCATCACGATTGAACTTTTTAATCATTTCCTTACACCAATCGACGCGAGACTTTTTTTGAGCGATTGATAAATGATGGGGTATCCAACGAGAAAAAATTTTTTTTACAGATAAGTGTTCATGCAAAACCGAATGTATTGAAGCGGAACTAATGTGCAAGGATGTGAACTAATGTGAACTAATGTGCAAGGATGCCTCTATCTCACGATATGTCACCGATTTTGGACGACCTTCGATTGAATTGACTATACCAGCGATATACTGTAGTTTTTTATGGTGCTTTATCGTCATACAAAGAACTGAGTTCATCCACACATTCTTGTTGAGATAATCCACGTCGAAAATTGTGAAAAATAATCCAACGAACACCTTCTCTTGAAATTTCCATATTTTGAACAAATTGATTTTCTTGACTCGCTGTAAACAAAACAAATAACACTTGTACATCAAAACGTTGTGAGTACATGTATGCTTACAAATATCAAACTTTATTTTAGCTATTGACATTAGTGTTGCCAGTTTCCGAAATATAGTATCCCGTATAAACAAATTAAATAACTCTGTCAGTTTCATACGATTTTCATAAATTAACATTAATTTTATTCGTAATAAATTGTACTTTCAGGAAATTATTGAGTTTATAAATAGTAGTTTCTAACAAAACTTTGGCAGTAAATAATCCTCTGCCTAATATAATAAGTTGAATATAATTGATAATAATGATAAGTTGATAATAATCCTAATAAGTTGAACAAATTAGAAAAAAAGGTAAAAATTTTAGGTTTGGTCGATTATAAGTAAAAAAATTCTTATTGCAGTACAAGGATATATATACATATTTTGAAAGCTTTATTTTTATATTATATTTATATACAGGGTGTTTTTTTTAGAGGTATAGAACTTCGAATTGAAATAAAACACAAGAAAATCGTTTTAATGTCCATCAATTTGGCTTTATTGGAAGGATAATTTTATGCCATTAATGTTTAAATATGATTTCGGGCATGTGGCCGCCGCGGCTGGCTCGAATAAAGCCAATTCTACAGGTCCAATTTTCAACCACTTTTTCGAGCATATGGGGCCGTATGTCGGCAATAACGCCACGAATGTTGGCCTCCAAGTCCCCTAACGTTTCTGGTTTGTTGGCGTAGACGAGAGACTTCACATATCCCCAAAGAAAATAATCCAATGGTGTCAAATCACACGATCTTGGTGGCCAATTGACAGGTCCATTCCGCGAAATTATGCGCTCATCGAATGTTTCCTTCAATAAATCGATTGTGACGTGCGCTGTGTGGCATGTAGCGCCGTCTTGTTGGAACCACAACTCATCCACATTCATGCCATCCAATTCGGGAACAAAATAGTCGGTTATCATGGCTCTATACCGGTCTCCATTAACGGTAACTGACTCTCCAGCATTATTTCGAAAGAAGTATGGCCCAATGACTCCACCAGCCCATAGAGCACACCAAACAGTCAGTTTTTGTGGATGTAATGGCGTCTCAAGGATCTCATGTGGATTCTCTTCACTCCAAATGCGGTAATTTTGCTTGTTGACGTAGCCATTCAACCAAAAATGAGCCTCATCACTGAACAAAATTTTGCGATGAAAATCAGCATCGAGATCAATCTCATTTTCGGCCCATACACCAAAATCACGACGCATTGCATGGTCTCGCGGCTTTAATTCTTGCACAAGCTGGATCTTGTAAGGTCGCAAGCCAAGATCTTTGCGCAAAATCTTCCATAAAGTTGATGGACAAAGCTCCAATTGCTGTGCACGGTGGCGAATCGATTCATTCGGGTCCTCTTCAACATTTTGCTCTACAGTGGCAATTGTTTCTTCGGTGCGCACTGTTTGACGTCTTTGCGGATGCGTATTATGACATAGAGTAAACGTAGTGCGAAAACGACCCATGGTTAACCGAATTAATTGCTCTGATGGACGACCATAAAATGGACGGAGCTTGCGGTAAACTTCGCGAACTAAACCATTATTTTCGAAATAAATTTGCACGATTTGCAAGCGTTGTTCTTTTGTCAACCTGTTCATGATGAAATGGCAAACCAAACTGAACATAAATGACATTAGAGTTGCCAGATTTGACCACAAAATGCCAGTTTTATCTCTATTCGAAAAACAAACCCCTAAAAAAAACACCCACACTTCACTTCGTACTTTTCCGAAAACGAACTTTGTTAGCGACTTTTTTTCAGTTAGTTTTTTTCCGAAACATCTTTTAAACTGAGAATGCGCCAACATGTTAATTTAATTGAAACTCGACCAAAATAATAACTTTTTGTATTTCGAATTAAAAACACATATTTATTTGCCTTTTAATTTTGAAAAATGCTGAAAACAAGTGAAAAAACTAAATTATTTGAACTTTTATTGGAAAAGACCATTCAAGATGTTGTACTGCTAGAAGACACTGGTAAGTTAAGTTGAACCGAAGGCTAGCTAAATTAATTTCATTTTTACTTTTAAATATTTTGCAGACCAAATTGATGATGTGATGGACGAGTTTTGCACCGCTTTGATTGCAATGAATGCCTACCGATAAGCAGTACCATTTAATATAGGATCCGTAGCTAAGAGCTTGGATATTTTGTGGCCCCCAATATTGACGAGCAGCGGTTTCAGCAAATTGTCCGAATGAATTGGAATACCTTCGATTATATATGCCATTTAATTGAAAATGATCCAGTGTTCAATGGTCAAAACTCCTGGAAGCAATTTCCAGTTCAAATGCAGTTAGCCATTGTTTTGTACCGGCTTGGATCTAGCGGAGAGGGTGCTTCAATTTGCAAAATATCAAAACTATTTGGAATAGGTGATGGAGGTAAACTTGTTAAGATTACTAAAAAAGTATTTAAGGCTCTATGTAATAATGCAACATTTTTCTTAAATTGGCCTGATTCTAACCGTCGAAAAGAAATTATAAATCACACATATAGTGAACTCCCATATTGTCTGGGTTATGCAGACGGATCCGAGATTCGTCTAGCTGAAAAGCCAACTATAGATCCTGAAGCATACTATTCTCGCAAGCAGCAATATTCTTTAAACTTGCAAGGTGTTTGTGACTACGATTTAAAAATCATGCACATGGAAGCGTTCAGGACAGCCGAATTTTTAAAAACTCCTCGTTGTTTACAAGGCAGACCCATTATTTTTCAGACAATGAATGGATAGCCGGAGATAGCGCATATAAGCTTTCAAATACGGTGATAATTCCATATCTATCCAACGCAAGCCAAGGCACGAACGAAATAATTTTAACCGTTCTATAAGCAAATATCGCGTTCGTATCGAAAACTGTTTTGGGTTGCTTAAAGAACGCTTTTCAAGTTTAAAAGAGTTGAAAGTAAATGTGGGTAGTGACGCTAACAATAGTTTTGCATGCCAATGGATCTTTGTGTGCTGTGTTTTACATAACATTATCAAAACTGTTGGAGCGAATGAATTTCCACTAGAGGATCTCACATATAACAATTGCTTTACAAGTGAAGATGATGTTGAAGATCATGAAGACACGACTGAAGCTGCCGAACTTAAGAGACGAGCAATATTAGAAATTCTAAGGGATAGGAATTGATTAAGCCCAATACAGTTTATTAAAATAACAAAATGTATATTTATTAATTTTTAAGCTTACTGCAATTTATAGAGTTAATTTTTAAACAAAATAAAATACTTTTAATAAATATCGTTCATAAAATTAGTAAAAATATTAGTACATTTAGAGCTGGAAAACTTACCAGGTCGGTTCGTCTTTTGCGCACTGGCTCACGTCTTCCGTCTCCTGCTTCAGGATATTGATTAAATTTCTAAAAATTTTGTAGATTATTCTTCAAATCTACTTATTTGAAGTTTGATTATTCGTAAAAAAGTAGTATTTTTTACGTTTTTAAAAACCATTAATGAAACAACGAAAGAAAATAAAAAAGGTTATATTTTGAATTCAGACTTCAGTTTTAATTTTTATTTTATTAAAAGTAAATTAAAATTTGATCCATGCAGGAATTTATATTTAAAACAATACA
Source organism: Pherbina coryleti (assembly GCA_943735915.1). Taxonomy (NCBI): domain Eukaryota; kingdom Metazoa; phylum Arthropoda; class Insecta; order Diptera; family Sciomyzidae; genus Pherbina; species Pherbina coryleti. The sequence goes on from OX030948.1 coordinate 93,684,977, forward strand.
AAAAAGTTTCAACACATTTTTAATACATATTTTTATGCTGCTACGTGAAATGAAATGAAAACAATTCGAACTTGAATTTACATAAAGCATGACTTTAATTTTTTAAATATTGTCAGCTTACAAGTGAAATTAAATAAATGAAATGTCTTAGTAGCAAATTGTAGTTTTAAAGTTTTTGACTTAATGCATTTATCTTGTAATGCGACGATATTTAAAAAATTCAAGGCATCTTATATTTAAGTTCTAGTTCAAACTTTTTTAATTCCATTTAATTTTGCAGCTTAAGCTTTTGAATTTCCACTACTTGGTGCTTCTGTTTTTCAAACTTAAGTTTCTCCCGCTGCAACTTTAATTTGTTGTCCTCGATTTTTTCTTGAGATTTTAGCCTACGCTCTTCTATTTCTTTCTGCAATTTTAGTTTACGTCCTTCTACTTCATTGCGTTTCTCTTGAATATTTTTCAAAAAGTCTAATGCTGAATTTGATTTTTTTTTCCTTTGGTGTTAGTTTTAATTTATTTTCATGCTCTCAATTGCTTCCGGTTGTATTTCCTCCGTGCTTTCATAAACAATTTCTGTTAGATCTATATTATCTACAACACACTCTGCAGAGCTTTATTGGTTTTCAGGTTCGCAATTAAAAGTAACGTCTTCGTAGGCATCAAAAGAAACATCAGCATAGGAATCGAAAGTGTAGGGCAGAACAACGGACTTTCTTTGTCCAAAAATTTGCTCCAAGGCGAGATAGTGAGGGCAAATTTTTTTAATGTATTCTGAAAACAGTTAAATAATTGAATAATTATATGTATTTCTATATTGAACAAATAAGCTTTAGTCTAAGAAATTACTTAGGTCTTAGGTATAACTTCGAGTGTAAGAAATAACGACATTTTTAAATTTGATTATTTTCATTCTACAAGCAGTTAAACAACAAAAATAAATAAACATACGAACTAGTAAGAAATATCTACTTAGGAAGTAAGTTTTGATAAAGCCATTTCGCTCGGGAGGTAGAATTAATTTTTATTTAATTTTCAGTACATTTTTGAAGTAAACGCTTAAACATCGAATTTCATTACGATAGCTTAATAATAACATGGCGTCCGTGGCGTAGTTGGTTTAAGTGCGTGGCCTCTATGTCAACAAAATTATTTGAATTAAAATAATTTTTCTGTACGGCCGCCACCTCTCTGCAAACAATGGCAAACCTCAGAGAGCAATCAAAATGCCATGTAAAGCTTCTTGAGAACAAGAACATTCCGTTCATAGCCGTTCGGAGTCGGCGTTAAATCTGTAGGTCCGGTTCTCGGTCAATTGTGTACAAACTTAATAACACGCACAACACAATTAATCATAAGAAGCTAGGTCAAAGTCCTTTCAAGGGCTGAAATGACCAGTTATATATTTATTTTTTTAAGCTTAATAATTACGGTTGTAATCGTGTCTGTAGACAGACAGAAGGATATGACTTAATAGACTCATATTATAACGCTGATCAGTAATATATATGTTTTTCTATACCTGCATTTACTAACGTGTCGCCCACATCAAGGATATTCCTTATCTAATTCCACCAGCATTCGATGCTTGCATTTTTGGTTTAAAGTATTCATTTAAGATGCACTAAATTACAAAAATTACTAACCCTTCACACTCTGTACTTTTCCATCATCCAACAACCCAGCTCAAGTGCTCCCTTTCCAATCTTCAGCGTTGATGTAAGTTTTTTTCAAGTACCTCATTTTATTTTTAATTACATTGCACCCCAGTGCATATATATTACGATGGGCTGGTTCATTTTGGCAGACTGCAGAATAAAATTTCTGTGCCGTAAAAAAAAAAATAAATAACTGGTCATTTCAGCCCTTGAAAGGACTTTGACCTAGCTTCTTATGATTAATTGTGTTGTGCGTGTTATTAAGTTTGTACACAATTGACCGAGAACCAGACCTACAGGTTTAACGCCGACTCCGAACGGTGATGAACGGAATGTTCTTGTTCTCAAGAAGCTTTACATGGCATTTTTGATTACTCTCTGAGGTTTGCCATTGTCTGCAGAGAGGTGACGGCCGTACAGAAAAATTATTTTAATTCAAATAATTTTCTGTCGCTGCTGGGATTCGAACCGGTCTCCAGGTTCGTTGACATAGAGGCCACGTACTTTAACCAACTACGCCACGGACGCCACTGTGCCGTGGGTTTCTAAAATTGCTAAAATTGTAAATAGTCCATTTCATATTGCAATTGCACTTGCCTCAAATCCTTCGGGGTTTCCTTTAACTTTTTGGATTATTGCCTCCAATAAGCAGACCGTATCATTATCGGACCAACGGTAGTTGGCCTCACACTTAACTTTCTAAAAATGAAATATTTTAATAATTGATTTAAAATCCAATTAGAAACTTACCTTCCCACCTATGATGGTTCCATTCTAAAAATTATTTAAATCCAAATACAAAATTTAACAACTGGTCTTCTTCTTATTGAATTTTACACATTCACAATGGCTCACACTCATTCAACAGTGCTGCTTATGGCTACTAAACACATCTTTTCTTCGCAAATTTCCGACGATTATTTTTCATCAACTCAATAGATGATTAAATTTAAGCAATCTTCGGAAAACCAGAACAACAACAATTGCACTGAAGTTTCGTAAATTTCAGCATTTCGGAAAATTAGGATGTGAAGTGTATACCCTATATATAAACTAATGGGTTAGAGCCGAAAACCCCCTGAAGGGAAGGTTTCCAAACCTAAAATTTTCTATATATTAAGTAAATAAAATAAAGTTTAAGTAATTGCCAAAAGTCAATACAAGGACATACAAGGACGGATAAAATTCTACTTGGAATATGGCGAAAATTACAGTTTTTGGTAATACGAGCGTCTCTCCAAGAGAGGCAAGAGAAAAGCTCATCAACATTGGTGAAATATACAAGATTGTTAAAAACAATTAAAACAATGTGTCGGCAAACATCGACATAGTTAAGTTCATTAAAATCGAGCTGCTCCGCTGGCTAGGTCATGTTGAGCGAATGGAAAACGACGCTCCAGCGAAAAAAATATTCGATTCGGTGCCCGGTCGTGGTCAACGCAGAAGAGGTCAACTTTCTTATACGAGGTCAAAACCGACTTACGGTTGTAAGCGCCAGATAAGTAAGTAAGTAAGAGAGACAATAGAACAAGCACCAAATCACAAAATGAAACGAGTATATTTTTATAAAAAATATGTGTGAAAACATTGAACGATAAAAAACTGAAAGCATTAACCAACGAAGACGTCATTTCTTATTTACGGGTAATATTTATATATCGGGAATAGCAAATAATAACAGACATTTTAACTAGAAATGACTTTATTGTTTTTCAAAATATTCCCTTGATGATCAATACACTTCCGCATTCGTTTTGTCATAGCAGTTTTTCCATTCCTCTTGAGACACCTCTAAAACATGGTTTTTGAACGCCTCAACTGCTTTTGCGGCGCTCGTAAATCGTTGACCACGCAATTTACCTTTGATATTCGGGAACAAAAAGAAGTCATTGGGTGCCAAATCAGGACTGTATGGAGGATGAGTCATTAATTCGACGTTTTGACTGGTCGTGTACCAAACAGAATTGACCGTCCTACGTTACTCAAAAGGAACAGTGGCTACATGACCCACTCGGTGGAAGAAACAGGCAACCATTTGCTTCGCAGTGCTTCGTGCGCGCGAGTTATGTATAAACATGATAACAACAAAACAATAGACCAGTTTATGTTAACATTAACAAAAGAGCAGGAAATCAAGCAGACGCAAAAAACTGCTTTTCCGCTAAATTAATGTCGCAACAGAAAAGGTAAAACAATGTCAAGAAAATTCCAAGAATTTTCATGATAAAATAATTTATTGATTCACACAATTGGAACATGAATTGTAAAACTGCAAGCTAGGCTTTTTGTTAAACTAAGTTACTTTTGTTAATTTTAGACTTAAGAATATTATGAAAGAAAAAAAATTCAGTTTGGTTTTGTTCACATAAGTGACAAGTCGAAATAAATAAATTGTCTTTTCTTTTTTTAAAAACCCGTTTGTTGGAACAAAAAACGTAAGTGGCGCAGTCGGCAGTACTTTTTTAGTAAATAAAAAGGATAGTGATACGAACTCGGGAAATCGTGAATTAAAAATAATAAAAATTTTTAAACACCCTAAGATTCTGCGATTCCGTAGCCAATTCTTTGAAGTTGACCAGTTGGAGTTGGAGGGTCCAGGATATAAATTAAAATAAAAATTGAATATAAATTTAAATAAAAATTTAATAAACAACTAGTAGTGGAAGTGCTGAAGACACACACTACAAAAACGGCAGAAAAAATTAAAGCAAAAAGACAAGCAGAATTTGATAAGCACAGAATGGAACAGAATGGAATGCCTGCAGTGGACCTAGTGGAACTACTAGCAAAGCGGGAGCAGCAATTAGAACATCTTCGAAACGCATATGTAAACCTTCAAAGGATACAGCAAACAGATGGAAGCATTTACAATAATTTAATGAAGAACATTGGTCACATACCAATTTTTACTGGTACTGGAGCGATAACGATAAACTCGTTCATTAGCAGTGTAGAGTATTTACTAACTACAATACCAATCGAGGAATTAAAAAAAGAAGCAACGAGGTCAATATTCCATCGGATAATACAAGGACAAGCAAAAGATGTAGTCATCAACATACCGGAACCAGATAACTGGAGTATGATCAAGGATGTATTAAAACTTCGCTATAGACCGGACACAGAACCACATCAAATATATAGAAAAATAAGTTATCTAAAAGCCAATACGGTGAGTGAATTAGCGATAGAAATACAAAATATTAAGTATAAAGCCGATGAGCTCATTGTTTATTACAGAGGTGATAATTGTATAGACCTAACGAACGTAGACAGTATACTTGTGAACACAATTAAAGAAATGACACAAGGAACACTTTTAGACAAAATTTACGAAGAAAAAGAATTAGGAAAAATTATATCCATAATGACAAGAAGCCGATACGAAGACAGTTGCATTAGACCCGAATTTAGGAAATATAAAAAAGAAGAAAGGCATGTTATAAGACAAAATAATCAACGCAATCAAAATAATTTTAGGTTTCAAAGTAATCCTTCAAAAGAATATAACTTTAATAATTATGAACATAAAAATACAAATTCAGGACAAATAAGAAGAAACCCACAGAGCCCAAACCAAAATCACGATTATAATTCAGGAAATGTAAGACAAAATTTTAACCAAAACCGAGATTCTAATTCAGGGAATGTAAGACAAAATTTTAATATAATAGAGATTACAATTCAGGAAATGTGAGGCAAAACGCACAAAATTTTTATAGAGAATACAGAGAAGGCAATAATTCCGGACAAAGGAGGCAAAATAGACAAGATAGAGGTGAGCCTATGGAAATAGACAATATTGAAACAAATAAAGAAAGACCTCAATTGGCAGGACACCCTAATTCACATTTTAGCCAAGATAACTTAGAATGGGATAGGCAAAGCTAGTTAGAGAAAAATGCCGAAGAAGAAACTAATAATACTGTTTTTTTTTACGAGCCAGCCTCGGAATACTTACCAAAAATAAACATAACAATATAAAATAAATAATATACAGCATTAATAGATACAGGAGCGAGCCTAAGTTTAGTAAGTAGTGAGATAGATGAATTTGAAAAGAAAAAATTAAGAAAACCATTGACGTTTAGTACAATCACAAATAAAGATACAATTTTCTATGAAATACATACAGAGGCACCAAACGAATTTATTTTACCAGACAACGCAAGAATAAGGTGGAAAGTAACACCTTTAAAAGGAAGAAAATATAACTTTATAATCAGCACTGATATATTAAGTTATCTTAATGCAATTATAAATATAGAGGAAAAAGTTTTAACATTGAACCAAACAAAAACCAAATTTTTAAATAATCCATATGATTTTAATGAAATATGTACATTGGAAATAGCAGATAATAAAATAGAAAAATTTAAACTAGATCATTTAAATACCGAGGAATACAATGAAGTTATTAAAGTATTAAAACGTTTTAAAAATCTAAGGTTTAAGGAAGGAGATAAATTAACTAATACAACAGAAGTTCAATATGAAATTAAAACTACTACCGATGAACAGATTAATTCAAAATTATATAGGTATCCTCCTCAACATGAGGAAGAAGTAAGAAAACAAATTAGAGAAATGTCCGAACAGGGAATAATTACAAAAAGTAAGTCAAGATATTCAAGTCCACTCATAGTCATACCGAAGAAAATAGACAGTTCAGGAATACGCAAATATCGGCTAGTAATAGATTATAAGAAGTTAAATGAGGATTATAAATACCCACTTCCAAATATTGATTCTATCCTGGAAAAATTGGGAAGAGCCCAATTTTTTACAACGATCGATCTGGCGGAAGGTTACCATCAGATCTTAGTAAAAGAAGAAGATAGAGAAAAAACTGCATGTATAACTCCTCATGGCCTTTATGAATTTTTACGGATGCCTTTTGGGTTAAAAAATGCACCGGCAACATTCCAAAGGTTAATGAATGAAATATTGAGAGACTACATAAATAAAACATGTGTAGTATAGCTAGATGATATATTGATATTCAGCACCTCATTAAACGAACATATTAAAGCAATTAAAGAGATATTCAGCGTGTAAGAAAAGAAAAATTTAAAGATTCAAATGGACAAATGTACTTTCCTAAAGAAAGAAACGGAATTTTTGGGCCATGTTTTAAACAATAATGGAATAAAACCTAACGAAGATAAAATAGAAGTAATTGAAAAATTAGAACTTCCAAGGACAGAAAGGCAGATCAAAAGTTTTCTGGGTATCACGGGATACTACAGAAAATTTATAAAAGACTACGCAAAGGTAGCATAACCAATCACGAAATATTTGAAGAAAGGAGTTAAAATCAACACAAAAGACCCTACATATATTGAATCCTTTGAGAAATTAAAGCAATTAATAAGTTCGCATCCGATATTAAGATATCCAAATTTTGAAAAACAATTTACGTTAATCACTGACGCATCGAACTATGCACTGGGAACAGTTTTATCTCAAGAAGGGCACCCAGTTTGCTATGCGTCAAGAACGTTAAATAATCATGAGAAAAATTATTCGGCAACGGATAAAGAATTCTTAGCGATTCTATGGAGTGTTACATACTTAAGGCCTTACCTTAACGGTAGAAAATTTAAAATATTTACAGATCATCTACCCATAAAATTTTTGCATTCTAAATATAATGGAAAAGATATATCGCAAAGACATCAACGATAGCTTTTAAGGCTAGGCGAATATGATTTCGATATAGATTATTTGAAAGGAAAAGAAAACAAGGTAGCAGACTTATTAAGCAGATTAGAAAACGACCAAGACGTAATCAATGAAATGAAAAAAGACACAATTTTAAATAATTTTTTAATAAATAATGAGGACAATATAAATAAATAAATAAAATAAATAAATAACTGGCCATTTCAGCCCTTGAAAGGACTTTGACCTAGCTTCTTAGGATCAATTGTGCTGTGCGTGTTATTAAGTTTGTACACAAATTGACCGAGAAATGGACCTACAGGCTTAACGCCGACTCCGAACGGCGATGAACGAAATGTTCTTATTCTCAAGAAGCTTTACATGGCATTTTGATTACTCTCTGAGGTTTGCCATTGTCTGCAGAGAGGTGGCGGCCGCACAGAAAAATTATTTTAATTCAAATAATTTTCTGTCGCTGCTGGGGTTCGAACCTGGGTCTCCAGGTTCGCTGACATAGCGGCCACGCACTTTAACCAACTACGCCACGGACGCCACATGAGGACAATATATCAGACTTAAATATAATCGGTAACATAGAAGATGACGTTTCAATGGCAACAGCAGAAGAAAATATGCAAGACCACTTTTGGATTAAGGAAGAAGTAGTAAACAAAAATAAAACACAAATTAGCATAACTAATAATAAAACTGAAGAAATGAAAATGATTCATGGAAAGAGAGTAATTTTTCTAGCGGAACATGATTTTGAAATTATGAGAGATATACCACGTTTCCATCTCCTCGAAATCTTGAGATTTTGTGAGATTTCGTTAAATCTGCATTGAAATCTAGTGGGATTTTCATACAAGTTCAAGATTTCAAAATCTCGAGATTTCAACAAAATCTTATAATAAATCTCATAAAATGCTATGCAGCATCCCTGAAAAGTTATACATCACTATCCAGCCCTATTCAGCTCGTGTTAAAATTGTCATACTGACATTTGGCAATGAAAACTGATTAATGATTAAAAACAAAAACAATTAGCAACCAATCGGAAGCAAGCAAATGAAGTCTTAATTGTCAAATGAAATCCAGCTGTCATTATATGCCTGATGGAAACACTTTGAAATCACTTTTTCAAAATCGCAAGATTTCGAGGAGATGGAAACATAGCAATATATTCAAAAGATATATAACTAAAGGAAAGATAGGTATTTTTTCAGAATTAGACGATCACAAATAAATACAACATAGTACAAGAAAAACTTATACAAATGTTTTCAAATAATAGACAAATAAAATTTACAAAATGTACACTAAGAGCACAAGATATAGAAACAGAGGTAGAAGCAGTAAAACTTCATTTTATCATGTAAGGGAAAGTATGCACTCGGGCATACAAGAGACGTATAACAAATTAAAAAATATAATTTACTATCCAAAATTATTAGAATTAATACAAATAGTAATAAACCAATGCGAATTATGCAAAAAAGTTAAATACGATAGAAATCCAATTAAACAAAAATTTTATAACACAGAAACACCTTCTGACAAAAATCAAATAATCCACATAGACACATATGTAATAAAAAATTTTCACTTTTTAGCAATAACAGACAAATTCTCCAAATTTGGAGCAGCTTACCCTTTAAGCGATAGAAATCATATAACAATAATTGAACAATTAGATGACCATTTTTCCAAGATAGGAAAACCAAAAAAGATAATCGCTGATAAGAATTTAAAGCTATACGAATTAAAGATGGAATCGAATTGCACTTAACTAAACCTAATAGCAATTCAGACGTAGCAAAAATGCATAGTACAATCGCGGAAAAATTCAGAATATTGTATTAAACTAACAAAAATTTATCAATAAAACAACTTATACAAAAAGCAGTTAGAAATTATAACAACAAATACCATTCAACACTTAAAGGCACACCCTTTGACGTACAAAATGGAAAAATAAGTGCAATAAAAATTAAACAAAACTTAGAAGAATTTAAAGAGAAGGTTATAAATAAACAAAATAAAACAAGAGAGAATTACAAGGAGGTTAGAAGGGAAAGATACATAAAAAAATTATAAAGCACTAAGGCATAAAGAACAACCTAGGTATAAGAAAGCAAATTTAGAAAAAATACACCCCTGCAACATTAAAAGGCCTTGTAAATTTTCAGATATGGACAACACTAATAATTCTAATGACATGGATACAACAGAGTAGAGGAACAATGCCAGCAAAAATTCTGACCGAACAGATAGGATTTACAGACATTCACATGAGAAACCAGGAAATAGTGAGATACTCAGACATAATCTTACACATAATTAACTTAAACGATATAGAAGATATGTTAAATAGAATGACAGATAATCTAATTTTGACAAAAACAAAAAATAAAGAATTTCTTCAACTAGAACTTTTAGACGCTAGAAACAAATTACTAACGTTAATACCAAACCAAAATCGAAAGAGACGTGGACTTATTAACGGAATAGGAAGCATGTCAAAATGGCTTTTTGGTACAATGGACGAAGAGGACAGACAAAATATACAGAATCACCTCTTAGAAATTAATGAAATAAAAGAAAATAATGATAAAAAAATACACATAAATGATTATTTTAATGTTACTTTACAACAACTAAAAATTGTTACAAATAATGATCGAAAGAAAATCGAAAAAGAATTAAATACAATAAGCAAATTTCTACATAAAGAAGATAAACCAAATTTATACTTAGAACAATTTACTAAAATACAATTATTGAAAAATAAAATAGAGCAACTTCAGGATAACGTTGTTTCCTCGAAATATGGCATTATACATCCAAGTATTTTAACAAGCAATGAAATTGAGAAATATGAAATTGACTTTAATAAATTAAAATTTTTGCAATTAGGAACAGCATTATTTAATAATACTTATCTAGTTTTCGGTATAAAAATACCAAAATCTTTTGACATAGTAAGGTTGAGATATATTATACCTTTACCAAATAAAGACTATAAGGAAATAGAATTTGGTACAGAAGAAATATTTGATTTTGAAAATAAAACTTATAAATATGAAGAAAATAAACATTTAAAAGAATTAAAAATAAGTAAACATTGTATAACAAAGTCCAACTGTAAACTTATAATTAACAAAGATCTAGAAATAATAGAATTAGATATAGACACGATTTTAATTAAAAATGCAGTAAATCTTTTTATTAATCAATCATGTAATTCAAATCAAACTAAAGGGTGATTTTTTTGAGGTTATGATTTTCATGCATTAGTATTTGACAGATCACGTGGGATTTCAGACATGGTGTCAAAGAGAAAGATGCTCAGTATGCTTTGACATTTCATCATGAATAGACTTACTAACGAGCAACGCTTGCAAATCATTGAATTTTATTACCAAAATCAGTGTTCGGTTCGAAATGTGTTTTATCGACAAATTTTGTTCAGCGATGAGGCTCATTTCTGGTTGAATGGCTACGTAAATAAGCAAAATTGCCGCATTTGGAGTGAAGAGCAACCAGAAGCCGTTCAAGAACTGGCCATGCATCCCAAAAAATGCACTGTTTGGTGTGGTTTGTACGCTGGTGGAATCATTGGACCGTATTTTTTCAAAGATGCTGTTGGACGCAACGTTACGGTGAATGGTGATCGCTATCGTTCGATGCTAACAAACTTTTTGTTGCCAAAAATGGAAGAACTGAACTTGGTTGACATGTGGTTTCAACAAGATGGCGCTACATGCCACACATCTCGCGATTCTATGGCCATTTTGAGGGAAAACTTCGGAGAACAATTAATCTCAAGAAATGGACCGGTAAGTTGGCCACCAAGATCATGCGATTTGACTATTTTTTGTGGGGCTACGTCAAGTCTAAAGTCTACAGAAATAAGCCAGCAACTATTCCAGCTTTGGAAGACAACATTTCCGAAGAAATTCGGGCTATTTCGGCCGAAATGCTCGAAAAAGTTGCCCAAAATTGGACTTTCCGAATGGACCACCTAAGACGCAGCCGCGGTCAACATTTAAATGAAATTATCTTCAAAAAGTAAATGTCATGGACCAATCTAACGTTTCAAATAAAGAACCGATGAGATTTTGCAAATTTTATGCGTTTTTTTTAAAAAAAAAGTTATCAGGCACTTAAAAAATCACTCTTTATATTCAATGGAAACTTTTTAATTAATTATAATAATTGCTCTATAAGAATTAAAGATTACTATTTTTCTAATTTAATTGAAGCAACAAAAGAAAGACACATTTTGGTAAACAAAAATATAAATAAAAATTTTACTCATAAAATATCACCAATAAATAACACCAATAAATAACACCAAATAAATGCAAGGAATATAAAACAATTAAAATACCATAGTAAAATATCACATGGATGTAACCTGTAAATAATAATACTAATCATATGTACAATTCCAATTCTAATCAGAAAATACAAATATCTTATATATATATAAAAAGAAGTGTACGTTTGGTTGAAATCGCATCACTTCAGAACGGCTGGACCGATTTGGATAATTTTTTTTTAAAATGTTCGTTTTAGTCCAAGTTAGGTTTTTAAGGAAAGAAAAATTGACCACGCCCACTTTTGCGCCCACTTTTTTTGATTTATCTAAAATCGGAAAACGGCTGGACCGATTTGGATAATTTTTTTTCAAATGTTCGTAGTTTAAGTTTTGTCGGAAAGCAAAATTGACCACGCCCACTTTTGCGCCCACTTTTTTCGATTTATCTAAAATCGGAAAACGGCTGGACCGATTTGGATAATTTTTTTTTTCAAATGTTCGTAGTAATCGAATTTAAGTGTTTACTGAAAGAAAAATTGACCACGCCCACTTTTGCGCCCACTTTTTTGATATACATATATATCTAAAATCGCAGAACGCCTGCGCTGATTTTTTTTAAAATGTTTGTAATCTATATCTTATATATATATAAAAAGAAGTGTACGTTTGGTTGAAATCGCATCACTTCAGAACGGCTGGACCGATTTGGATAATTTTTTTTAAAATGTTCGTTTTAGTCCAATTTAGGTTTTTAAGGAAAGAAAAATTGACCACGCCCACGTTTGCGCCCACTTTTTTTGATTTATCTAAAATCGGAAAACGGCTGGACCGATTTGGATAATTTTTTTTTCAAATGTTCGTAGTTTAAGTTTTGTCGGAAAGCAAAATTGACCACGCCCACTTTTGCGCCCACTTTTTTCGATTTATCTAAAATCGGAAAACGGCTGGACCGATTTGGATAATTTTTTTTTCAAATGTTCGTAGTAATCCAATTTAAGTGTTTACTGAAAGAAAAATTGACCACGCCCACTTTTGCGCCCACTGTTTTGATATACATATATATCTAAAATCGCAGAACGCCTGCGCTGATTTTTTTTAAAATGTTTGTAATCTATATACATATATAAAAATAAGTTGCATTGTGTTTGAAATTGATGTTCTCTGTAATGCGTGAACCGATTTTGTTTCTTTCAATTTCCCATGAAAGGTGACATCAATACGAAGGTTTTTTTGTATAAATGGTCTTTGTATGTGTATTGGGGTTCATGAATTATAGGCATTTTAGTGAACTTATCAACAATACAGGTGCGCACATATGGTGTATATGAGGAAATAGTTGCAAGGGTAATTGGAAATAAATAATATATTGGAATAATTTGGCAAGTCTCACTTAAGTTTGCATTTGCGCGAAAAATGTAGGCATAGTGAAAATTTTCCATACCCCTTTTTTTCTATACCCCCTTTACCGCCTACAAATCAATAAAAATGCTATTTTAAGACGGGTTTAAGACTAAAATTTGGTAAATAAGTTCGTATGGTTACTATCGGCAACTATACTAAAACTGGGCGTGGTCTAACTATATATACGCCCACTTTTTAGAAATCATTATTATTACTGAGTTGTACATGTTTTGATAGTGGAACTTGGCATGTAGACGTTTTGGGCCCAAGAGGAAGTTATTATATATTTGAGCGATCATTAGACAAGGGAGAATTTAGCCACACAGGCCAAATTTATGATATCGAATTGCTTTGGAACTAAATGTCGTATGTAACTAAGCAATAGACTCCTAAACTACTCATCCGATTAGCATGAAAATTTGTGTATAGAAGTTTTTTGGTACGTTGCGTATTTGTGGGCTATCAATTTTTATCCACCTTGAACACCAGAGGCGTCCGTGGCGTAGTTGGTTAAAGTGCGTGGCCGCTATGTCAAAGAACCTGTAGACCCAGGTTCGAACCCTAGCAGCGACAGAAAATTATTTGAATTAAAATAATTTTTCTGTACGGCCGCCACCTCTCTGCAGACAATCGCAAACCTCAGAGAGTAATAAAAAAAAAACCGAGGCCTCAGAGGCGGCCTCGGTAGTCGAGTAGGTAGCGTGCTCGACTGCTGCCCCAGAGGTGCCTGGTTCGATTCCCGGCTTGGCCATGGTCCTTCGCTTTAAACCTTTCTAAATTTACTATCCTCATTTCTAATCAACTGAAATTAAAAATTCATCAATATTTACGACTTCAAGTTGTAGTTGATGGTAGAGAAGTTGTGGATGAGGATTGCCTTATAACTTGAATTGACTGAGGTAAAGGCATAACACTTGCCTTTGATTAAAATTTACATGTTTCTTTGGCTTTCCACCACGCTTAGAACATCCTACACATGTTTCACTTGATTGCCCTTTCCTTCCCACTAATCTATCATCTCATTTCGAACCAAGGCAGACTTGACTGAATAGGTATTCCACCTGAAATCAAAGCTAAAAAAAAAAACAAAAAAAAAATTATAAGAAGCTAGGTCAAAGTCCTTTCAAGGGCTGAAATGGACAGTTATTTATTTTTTTGTTTTTTTTTTAATACCAGAGGGCGCTGTAGCACAAATTTTTTACAAAACTGCCTAAAACTCACAAACCGCTTAAGCGATTAGAATGAAAAGTGGTATACAGTGGTTTTCCTGTAGGTTGAGTGTTTTGCTGCAATCTGTTTTGACCTATCTTTAACACCAGAGGGCGCTGTAGTACAAATTTTTTGCAAAACCACCTAAAACTCCCAAACCGCTCATGAGATTAGAATATAAATTGGTATGTAGTAGGTCTCAGGTACGGTGAGTTTTCTGACAGTATCTTCTTTGAACCACCTTGGACACCAGATGGTGCTGTAGTACAAATTTTTTACAAAATCGCATATTTTTAGTTGTAACATATGCAAATATTCATAAAATATAAAATATTTCTTAAATTTAGTAAAATTAAATAATTTCCGTTATTTTCACATCAAAACCATGAACATATCTTGAAAACTATGAAAAATTTTACTACAACTATGTATTTAATGCAACATCGTGCTCAAAAATGAAAAAACACAATCAGAAATTTAATTTTGTGACTTTCGATTCAAATATCTCCGCTGCTTTTTTATACACTTTGTTAAATTTTTTTTTGTCTTAAAGCAAAGTACTATACAAACCTTATTGCAAAAATACCGTTAGTTGAGTATATATATTTTAAATATTTTTTTTTTTCAAAAAAGGTCTGAAATTTTGGAGTTTTCCTCAAAAAAAGGCTCAAAATTTGTTTTTGTTGTAAAAATAATTCAAATTCGCAAATTTTCAAAGCTATTTAAAAATTATAACATTTATAAGCAAAAGTTATTTCAATTTTACGCAAAAATTAAAAACCATTTTTGTGATTAAAAAAACAATGTCCTACCCCTTGATTTTTTCGAAAAAAAATTTTTTTTCTAATATTGTGTTTTTATATTTTTGAAAAAATAAGCAAGCTAAACAATTAATTTTTTAGAGAAAATTATCTTAGTATCTCTTACCAATCAAAAGTTATAGTCAATAATCTTTATCCAAAATATATATACAAAAAGCAAAACGCTGTCTGTGTGATGGCTGGACACTTCAAAATTACTGAGCCGATAGAGCTGAAATGTTGGCAGCACATTTTTTTCAAGTACGAGATGGTTCAAATTTCTGTCCCTTTTACCGCCCACAAATCAATAAAAATGCTATATTTCCTATGGTTTTCGTCGATTTGGCTACATTTTGATAATTTAGTTTGTATGCTCACTGTCGGCAACTGTACTTAAACTGGGTAATGTCTATCTTCTAGAAAACTGGGATGGGCATTATATAAGTGGGTGTGGCTCCGCCCATACAATTAAAATTTGTATTATCAAAAAGCTTTGGAAGTAAAAGTAGCAGTACTTACATACAAACTCAAAATGGAGTTACTATTTGGTGATCTCCTGCTACTGGGTAACTGTAACGGGCAGTGGAAAATGACAGTGGTGTCAAACTATGAGTCTAAGAAAACTTTTGAATACACCTATTATGTTCCCATATAGTTGCAGGGTGCAGCAACGCGCGCCGGGAAAAGGCTAGTACATATATAAAAATAAGTTGCATTGTGTATGAAATTGATGTTCTCTGTAATGCGTGAACCGATTTTGTTTCTTTCAATTTCCCATGAAAGGTGACGTCAATACGAAGGTTTTTTTGTATAAATGGTCTTTGTATGTGTATTGGGGTTCATGAATTATAGGCATTTTAGTGAACTTATCAACAATACAGGTGCGCACATATGGTGTATATGAGGAAATAGTTGCAAGGGTAATTGGAAATAAATAATATATTGGAATAATTTGGCAAGTCTCACTTAAGTTTGCATTTGCGCGAAAAATGTAGGCATAGTGAAAATTTTCCATACCCCTTTTTTTCTATACCCCCTTTACCGCCTACAAATCAATAAAAATGCTATTTTAAGACGGGTTTAAGACTAAAATTTGGTAAATAAGTTCGTATGGTTACTATCGGCAACTATACTAAAACTGGGCGTGGTCTAACTATATATACGCCCACTTTTTAGAAATCATTATTATTACTGAGTTGTACATGTTTTGATAGTGGAACTTGGCATGTAGACGTTATGGGCCCAAGAGGAAGTTATTATATATTTGAGCGATCATTAGACAAGGGAGAATTTAGCCACACAGGCCAAATTTATGATATCGAATTGCTTTGGAACTAAATGTCGTATGTAACTAAGCAATAGACTCCTAAACTACTCATCCGATTAGCATGAAAATTTGTGTATAGAAGTTTTTTGGTACGTTGCGTATTTGTGGGCTATCAATTTTTATCCACCTTGAACACCAGAGGCGTCCGTGGCGTAGTTGGTTAAAGTGCGTGGCCGCTATGTCAAAGAACCTGTAGACCCAGGTTCGAACCCTAGCAGCGACAGAAAATTATTTGAATTAAAATAATTTTTCTGTACGGCCGCCACCTCTCTGCAGACAATCGCAAACCTCAGAGAGTAATAAAAAAAAAACCGAGGCCTCAGAGGCGGCCTCGGTAGTCGAGTAGGTAGCGTGCTCGACTGCTGCCCCAGAGGTGCCGGGTTCGATTCCCGGCTTGGCCATGGTCCTTCGCTTTAAACCTTTCTAAATTTACTATCCTCATTTCTAATCAACTGAAATTAAAAATTCATCAATATTTACGACTTCAAGTTGTAGTTGATGGTAGAGAAGTTGTGGATGAGGATTGCCTTATAACTTGAATTGACTGAGGTAAAGGCATAACACTTGCCTTTGATTCAAATTTACATGTTTCTTTGGCTTTCCACCACGCTTAGAACATCCTACACATGTTTCACTTGATTGCCCTTTCCTTCCCACTAATCTATCATCTCATTTCGAACCAAGGCAGACTTGACTGAATAGGTATTCCACCTGAAATCAAAGCTAAAAAAAAAAACAAAAAAAAAAATTATAAGAAGCTAGGTCAAAGTCCTTTCAAGGGCTGAAATGGACAGTTATTTATTTTTTTTGTTTTTTTTTTAATACCAGAGGGCGCTGTAGCACAAATTTTTTACAAAACTGCCTAAAACTCACAAACCGCTTAAGCGATTAGAATGAAAAGTGGTATACAGTGGTTTTCCTGTAGGTTGAGTGTTTTGCTGCAATCTGTTTTGACCTATCTTTAACACCAGAGGGCGCTGTAGTACAAATTTTTTGCAAAACCACCTAAAACTCCCAAACCGCTCATGAGATTAGAATATAAATTGGTATGTAGTAGGTCTCAGGTACGGTGAGTTTTCTGACAGTATCTTCTTTGAACCACCTTGGACACCAGATGGTGCTGTAGTACAAATTTTTTACAAAATCGCATATTTTTAGTTGTAACATATGCAAATATTCATAAAATATAAAATATTTCTTAAATTTAGTAAAATTAAATAATTTCCGTTATTTTCACATCAAAACCATGAACATATCTTGAAAACTATGAAAAATTTTACTACAACTATGTATTTAATGCAACATCGTGCTCAAAAATGAAAAAACACAATCAGAAATTTAATTTTGTGACTTTCGATTCAAATATCTCCGCTGCTTTTTTATACACTTTGTTAAATTTTTTTTTGTCTTAAAGCAAAGTACTATACAAACCTTATTGCAAAAATACCGTTAGTTGAGTATATATATTTTAAATATTTTTTTTTTTTCAAAAAAGGTCTGAAATTTTGGAGTTTTCCTCAAAAAAAGGCTCAAAATTTGTTTTTGTTGTAAAAATAATTCAAATTCGCAAATTTTCAAAGCTATTTAAAAATTATAACATTTATAAGCAAAAGTTATTTCAATTTTACGCAAAAATTAAAAACCATTTTTGTGATTAAAAAAACAATGTCCTACCCCTTGATTTTTTCGAAAAAAAATTTTTTTCTAATATTGTGTTTTTATATTTTTGAAAAAATAAGCAAGCTAAACAATTAATTTTTTAGAGAAAATTATCTTAGTATCTCTTACCAATCAAAAGTTATAGTCAATAATCTTTATCCAAAATATATATACAAAAAGCAAAACGCTGTCTGTGTGATGGCTGGACACTTCAAAATTACTGAGCCGATAGAGCTGAAATGTTGGCAGCACATTTTTTTCAAGTACGAGATGGTTCAAATTTCTGTCCCTTTTACCGCCCACAAATCAATAAAAATGCTATATTTCCTATGGTTTTCGTCGATTTGGCTACATTTTGATAATTTAGTTTGTATGCTCACTGTCGGCAACTGTACTTAAACTGGGTAATGTCTATCTTCTAGAAAACTGGGATGGGCATTATATAAGTGGGTGTGGCTCCGCCCATACAATTAAAATTTGTATTATCAAAAAGCTTTGGAAGTAAAAGTAGCAGTACTTACATACAAACTCAAAATGGAGTTACTATTTGGTGATCTCCTGCTACTGGGTAACTGTAACGGGCAGTGGAAAATGACAGTGGTGTCAAACTAAGAGTCTAAGAAAACTTTTGAATACACCTATTATGTTCCCATATAGTTGCAGGGTGCAGCAACGCGCGCCGGGAAAAGGCTAGTAACACAATAAAACTAAATAAAAGAATTCAGGAGAATCCTTATCTAAATGGGGGAGTAGTTATGTATAAACATGATAACAACAAAACAATAGACCAGTTTATGTTAACAGACGCAAAAAACTGCTTTTCCGCTAAATTAATGTCGCAACAGAAAAGGTAAAACAATGTCAAGAAAATTCCAAGATTTTCGTAATAAAATAATTTATTGATTCACACAATTGGAACATGAATTGTAAAACTGCAAGCTAGGCTTTTTGTTAAACTAAGTTACTTTTGTTAATTTTAGACTTAAGAATATTATGAAAGAAAACAAATTCAGTTTGGTTTTGTTCACACAAGTGACAAGTCGAAATATATAAATTGTCTTTTCCTTTTTTAAAAACCCGTTTGTTGGAACAAAAAACGTAAGTCGCGCGAACAACTTTTGTTGGATTTGTCTCGTTTTGGAATACCTACACGGTCGATTGCTGTTTTGTTTCCGGCTAATACGCATATATCCATAATTCGTCACCTGCACGATTTTATACACGTCTTTTAAAGCATCACGATTGAACTTTTTAATCATTTCCTTACACCAATCGACGCGAGAATTTTTTTGAGCGATTGATAAATTATGGGGTATCTAAGGAGAGAAATTTTTTTTTAACAGATAAGTGTTCATGCAAAACCGAATGTATTGAAGTGGAACTACTGTGCAAGGATGCCTCTATCTCACAACATGTCACCGATTTTGGACGACCTTCGATTGAATTGACTATACCAGCGATATACTGTAGTTTTTTATGGTGCTTTATCGTCCTACGCGGTGCCTAGGTGGACGATCCTCACAAGGCAACGAGTGAGGGTCAAGGGGGTGACCTCAACCTGGTGAGGCCAGCATTATCCGTGTCTAACTCGTCCCAAGTCGACTCAAACCTCTGCGTGGTGTCCTCTAGAAACGGAAAACTGGCAACCGTTAGTTTGACGGCTAATCTGAGCAGCGGGCTACCTGCCTTTAAAGGGTTGTGTGTTAGGATTTAGTGGGAGTACAGGTGAAAGAAAAAAGGAAGCGAGCAGGTTGGCGGGTACGTAGCAGACAACGCATTGGAAAACTCTACAGACTAGCACGCATAACAACCAGGGAGCAGAAAAAATTTTATAAAAAGCAAATAAAATTAGAAAAATTTAAAGAACGCCACTTTAGGGAGCAAGGAAATAAAAATAAACATTCATAATATAAAAAAAAAACAATTTTACAATGGGTAATAGCGAAAGCAAAAAGGAAATGAACATTTTACCCTTAATGCTGTAACAAATAGCAGTATAGTAGTTACAGATCACAACTTACTGTATGTTGTTGTAATCATAGGTTGAAGCAGTCAGACACGTTGCCATGTGAAGATCACCCCCTTGACCCTCACGCCTTGCCTTGTGAGGATCGTCCTGAGAATGTCAACAAACAAACAGTCCCAGCGTCTTGGAAACCACGTCACTGTTGACAACATCTCCTTCGAGGTTGTTAAGGACTTCGTCTACTTGGGATCCAGCATAAACTCTTTCAACGATGTCAGTATTGAGATAAAACGAAGGATAACTCTTGCCAACAGGTATTAAGAAAGATCCTTCGTAAAATCTTCGGATTGACACAGATTGGGTCAATGGCGAGTACCGAATTCGATGGAACCACGAGTTGTATGAGCTGTACGCTGACATTGACATAGTCAATGTCATTAAAACTGAGCGGCTCCGCTGGCTAGGTCATGTTGAGCGAATGGAAAACGACGCTTCAGCGAAAAAAATATTCGATTCGGTGCCCGGTGGTGGTCATCGTAGAAGAGGACACCCACATCTTCGTTGGAAGGATCAGGTGTTGGATAACCTGACCACGCTTGGTGTTTCCAACTGGCGCCAGCAAGCGCAAAACAGAAATGGCTGGCGCAATTATATTATACGAGGCCAAAACCGACTTCGGTTGTAAGCGCCAGATAAGTAAGTAAGTAAGTAATTGAATTCGTTTGCAACGTCAAGTTGTCAAATAATGTAAAAACTGCAATTTATGCGGTAGCCGAACCAAAAACTTTCATTCAACTAAAAGAGATGTTGGAATCGAGGTATAAAAGTAGCAAAAGTATTCCTACTATTCACACAACGCTGTCAAATTTAAAGCAAAAGGGTTCAATTTCAAATTTTAATTAAAACATCTCAACACTTGTTAGTGAGTTAAGCAATTGCAAATTAAAGAATTACCGACAACAGCGACTGAAGCAGAAAAACAAATAATTTCAAAATTGAATGACAAATACGCACTTACAGTATTTAAAAATGGTCTAAGTGAACAATAAAAATCAACCATATACCTATATGCTGCTCAACTAGAAACTCTAACTGATGCAGTTAACTTAGCATTAGAACTAGAAAACAATTCCAATCAAAATAACCCATCTCAATTGCTACACATAAATAGAACCTTTCCAAGAAATAATATGTTTAGAGGAAATCCCAATAGACAGTTTAATAATAATTACAGATTTAACAATAGGAACATTAATTTTAATCCAAATAGATACGACAACAATAGCAGCTTTAGACAAAATAGCCACACAAATAACAACACACGAACTTTTCAAAATAATTTTAATAGAAATATACAAACTAACCAAGAGAAAAGACGAAACCTTCAAAATGCTAATAGATTTGCAAGAGGAAATTTTAGAAGGGTTGATATGATAAATGCTTCCGGAAACTGACAAACCCCGGAGGGCACACGGGTAGCACTTTCGGCAAACCGTTATAAAAAATTTATTATATAACAAATAAACTAACAAGCCATATAACACTAGAATGCAATAATACAAAAAACAAGCTGACATTTCTTATAGACACAGGAGCAGACATTTCAATTTGTAAAATACAAGCATTACCAGGACATCTAAACATTTTGACAGACGATACATGCACCTCAGAGGCGGCCTCGGTAGTCGAGTAGGTAGCGTGCTCGACTGCTGCCCCAGAGGTGCCGGGTTCGATTCCCGGCTTGGCCATGGTCCTTCGCTTTAAACCTTTCTAAATTTACTATCCTCATTTCTAATCAACTGAAATTAAAAATTCATCAATATTTACGACTTCAAGTTGTAGTTGATGGTAGAGAAGTTGTGGATGAGGATTGCCTTATAACTTGAATTGACTGAGGTAAAGGCATAACACTTGCCTTTGATTCAAATTTACATGTTTCTTTGGCTTTCCACCACGCTTAGAACATCCTACACATGTTTCACTTGATTGCCCTTTCCTTCCCACTAATCTATCATCTCATTTCGAACCAAGGCAGACTTGACTGAATAGGTATTCCACCTGAAATCAAAGCTAAAAAAAAAAACAAAAAAAAAAATTATAAGAAGCTAGGTCAAAGTCCTTTCAAGGGCTGAAATGGACAGTTATTTATTTTTTTTGTTTTTTTTTTAATACCAGAGGGCGCTGTAGCACAAATTTTTTACAAAACTGCCTAAAACTCACAAACCGCTTAAGCGATTAGAATGAAAAGTGGTATACAGTGGTTTTCCTGTAGGTTGAGTGTTTTGCTGCAATCTGTTTTGACCTATCTTTAACACCAGAGGGCGCTGTAGTACAAATTTTTTGCAAAACCACCTAAAACTCCCAAACCGCTCATGAGATTAGAATATAAATTGGTATGTAGTAGGTCTCAGGTACGGTGAGTTTTCTGACAGTATCTTCTTTGAACCACCTTGGACACCAGATGGTGCTGTAGTACAAATTTTTTACAAAATCGCATATTTTTAGTTGTAACATATGCAAATATTCATAAAATATAAAATATTTCTTAAATTTAGTAAAATTAAATAATTTCCGTTATTTTCACATCAAAACCATGAACATATCTTGAAAACTATGAAAAATTTTACTACAACTATGTATTTAATGCAACATCGTGCTCAAAAATGAAAAAACACAATCAGAAATTTAATTTTGTGACTTTCGATTCAAATATCTCCGCTGCTTTTTTATACACTTTGTTAAATTTTTTTTTGTCTTAAAGCAAAGTACTATACAAACCTTATTGCAAAAATACCGTTAGTTGAGTATATATATTTTAAATATTTTTTTTTTTCAAAAAAGGTCTGAAATTTTGGAGTTTTCCTCAAAAAAAGGCTCAAAATTTGTTTTTGTTGTAAAAATAATTCAAATTCGCAAATTTTCAAAGCTATTTAAAAATTATAACATTTATAAGCAAAAGTTATTTCAATTTTACGCAAAAATTAAAAACCATTTTTGTGATTAAAAAAACAATGTCCTACCCCTTGATTTTTTCGAAAAAAAATTTTTTTCTAATATTGTGTTTTTATATTTTTGAAAAAATAAGCAAGCTAAACAATTAATTTTTTAGAGAAAATTATCTTAGTATCTCTTACCAATCAAAAGTTATAGTCAATAATCTTTATCCAAAATATATATACAAAAAGCAAAACGCTGTCTGTGTGATGGCTGGACACTTCAAAATTACTGAGCCGATAGAGCTGAAATGTTGGCAGCACATTTTTTTCAAGTACGAGATGGTTCAAATTTCTGTCCCTTTTACCGCCCACAAATCAATAAAAATGCTATATTTCCTATGGTTTTCGTCGATTTGGCTACATTTTGATAATTTAGTTTGTATGCTCACTGTCGGCAACTGTACTTAAACTGGGTAATGTCTATCTTCTAGAAAACTGGGATGGGCATTATATAAGTGGGTGTGGCTCCGCCCATACAATTAAAATTTGTATTATCAAAAAGCTTTGGAAGTAAAAGTAGCAGTACTTACATACAAACTCAAAATGGAGTTACTATTTGGTGATCTCCTGCTACTGGGTAACTGTAACGGGCAGTGGAAAATGACAGTGGTGTCAAACTAAGAGTCTAAGAAAACTTTTGAATACACCTATTATGTTCCCATATAGTTGCAGGGTGCAGCAACGCGCGCCGGGAAAAGGCTAGTAACACAATAAAACTAAATAAAAGAATTCAGGAGAATCCTTATCTAAATGGGGGAGTAGTTATGTATAAACATGATAACAACAAAACAATAGACCAGTTTATGTTAACAGACGCAAAAAACTGCTTTTCCGCTAAATTAATGTCGCAACAGAAAAGGTAAAACAATGTCAAGAAAATTCCAAGATTTTCGTAATAAAATAATTTATTGATTCACACAATTGGAACATGAATTGTAAAACTGCAAGCTAGGCTTTTTGTTAAACTAAGTTACTTTTGTTAATTTTAGACTTAAGAATATTATGAAAGAAAACAAATTCAGTTTGGTTTTGTTCACACAAGTGACAAGTCGAAATATATAAATTGTCTTTTCCTTTTTTAAAAACCCGTTTGTTGGAACAAAAAACGTAAGTCGCGCGAACAACTTTTGTTGGATTTGTCTCGTTTTGGAATACCTACACGGTCGATTGCTGTTTTGTTTCCGGCTAATACGCATATATCCATAATTCGTCACCTGCACGATTTTATACACGTCTTTTAAAGCATCACGATTGAACTTTTTAATCATTTCCTTACACCAATCGACGCGAGAATTTTTTTGAGCGATTGATAAATTATGGGGTATCTAAGGAGAGAAATTTTTTTTTAACAGATAAGTGTTCATGCAAAACCGAATGTATTGAAGTGGAACTACTGTGCAAGGATGCCTCTATCTCACAACATGTCACCGATTTTGGACGACCTTCGATTGAATTGACTATACCAGCGATATACTGTAGTTTTTTATGGTGCTTTATCGTCCTACGCGGTGCCTAGGTGGACGATCCTCACAAGGCAACGAGTGAGGGTCAAGGGGGTGACCTCAACCTGGTGAGGCCAGCATTATCCGTGTCTAACTCGTCCCAAGTCGACTCAAACCTCTGCGTGGTGTCCTCTAGAAACGGAAAACTGGCAACCGTTAGTTTGACGGCTAATCTGAGCAGCGGGCTACCTGCCTTTAAAGGGTTGTGTGTTAGGATTTAGTGGGAGTACAGGTGAAAGAAAAAAGGAAGCGAGCAGGTTGGCGGGTACGTAGCAGACAACGCATTGGAAAACTCTACAGACTAGCACGCATAACAACCAGGGAGCAGAAAAAATTTTATAAAAAGCAAATAAAATTAGAAAAATTTAAAGAACGCCACTTTAGGGAGCAAGGAAATAAAAATAAACATTCATAATATAAAAAAAAAACAATTTTACAATGGGTAATAGCGAAAGCAAAAAGGAAATGAACATTTTACCCTTAATGCTGTAACAAATAGCAGTATAGTAGTTACAGATCACAACTTACTGTATGTTGTTGTAATCATAGGTTGAAGCAGTCAGACACGTTGCCATGTGAAGATCACCCCCTTGACCCTCACGCCTTGCCTTGTGAGGATCGTCCTGAGAATGTCAACAAACAAACAGTCCCAGCGTCTTGGAAACCACGTCACTGTTGACAACATCTCCTTCGAGGTTGTTAAGGACTTCGTCTACTTGGGATCCAGCATAAACTCTTTCAACGATGTCAGTATTGAGATAAAACGAAGGATAACTCTTGCCAACAGGTATTAAGAAAGATCCTTCGTAAAATCTTCGGATTGACACAGATTGGGTCAATGGCGAGTACCGAATTCGATGGAACCACGAGTTGTATGAGCTGTACGCTGACATTGACATAGTCAATGTCATTAAAACTGAGCGGCTCCGCTGGCTAGGTCATGTTGAGCGAATGGAAAACGACGCTTCAGCGAAAAAAATATTCGATTCGGTGCCCGGTGGTGGTCATCGTAGAAGAGGACACCCACATCTTCGTTGGAAGGATCAGGTGTTGGATAACCTGACCACGCTTGGTGTTTCCAACTGGCGCCAGCAAGCGCAAAACAGAAATGGCTGGCGCAATTATATTATACGAGGCCAAAACCGACTTCGGTTGTAAGCGCCAGATAAGTAAGTAAGTAAGTAATTGAATTCGTTTGCAACGTCAAGTTGTCAAATAATGTAAAAACTGCAATTTATGCGGTAGCCGAACCAAAAACTTTCATTCAACTAAAAGAGATGTTGGAATCGAGGTATAAAAGTAGCAAAAGTATTCCTACTATTCACACAACGCTGTCAAATTTAAAGCAAAAGGGTTCAATTTCAAATTTTAATTAAAACATCTCAACACTTGTTAGTGAGTTAAGCAATTGCAAATTAAAGAATTACCGACAACAGCGACTGAAGCAGAAAAACAAATAATTTCAAAATTGAATGACAAATACGCACTTACAGTATTTAAAAATGGTCTAAGTGAACAATAAAAATCAACCATATACCTATATGCTGCTCAACTAGAAACTCTAACTGATGCAGTTAACTTAGCATTAGAACTAGAAAACAATTCCAATCAAAATAACCCATCTCAATTGCTACACATAAATAGAACCTTTCCAAGAAATAATATGTTTAGAGGAAATCCCAATAGACAGTTTAATAATAATTACA
The DNA here is from genome assembly GCA_943735915.1 of Pherbina coryleti. NCBI lineage: Eukaryota > Metazoa > Arthropoda > Insecta > Diptera > Sciomyzidae > Pherbina > Pherbina coryleti. Next base: position 93,711,186 of record OX030948.1, read on the forward strand.
GATTTAACAATAGGAACATTAATTTTAATCCAAATAGATACGACAACAATAGCAGCTTTAGACAAAATAGCCACACAAATAACAACACACGAACTTTTCAAAATAATTTTAATAGAAATATACAAACTAACCAAGAGAAAAGACGAAACCTTCAAAATGCTAATAGATTTGCAAGAGGAAATTTTAGAAGGGTTGATATGATAAATGCTTCCGGAAACTGACAAACCCCGGAGGGCACACGGGTAGCACTTTCGGCAAACCGTTATAAAAAATTTATTATATAACAAATAAACTAACAAGCCATATAACACTAGAATGCAATAATACAAAAAACAAGCTGACATTTCTTATAGACACAGGAGCAGACATTTCAATTTGTAAAATACAAGCATTACCAGGACATCTAAACATTTTGACAGACGATACATGCACCTCAATAGGGATTACAAAACATGAAGTTAAGTCATTAGGAGGAACAGAGATAGAATTAAAAATAGAAGACAATATAACAAAGCATTATTTTCAAGTTGTAGATTTAGATTTTCCAATTGCCTCGGACGGAATAATAGGGACATACTTTTTAAAACGATATATGTGTGTTATTGATTATGAAACCCATACATTTAGAATGACAATAGGTTAAGAGGAATTAATTTTGCCAATAAATATTCAACAGACAAAATTAGGGACATTCTGCATTCCACCTCGAACAGAAATAGTATGTGCCATAGACTTGAAGTTAGATCAAGATAGTGTCATTTTCAGCAAATAAATTAAGAAAGGTATATTTATAGGAAATTCAATATCATTAGCAAAAGGTCACTGTCATATAATAATTCTAAATACGACTGAAAATGAAGAAAAAATTGACAATCTGAATATCAAAACGGAACCTATCCATAATAGAACGGAATCGGAACTATTTCATAATAGAAGAAACCCAATTGATACAATCGACAAATACAGAAGAACGATCAAAAAAACTAACAAAAATACTTAATATTGACGGTATAGATAATGAAGCAAAAACTTAACTTTTAAAGATTTTTAAAAACTATCAAGATATTTTTGATTTGAACGATGAGAAACTTTCTGTAAAAAATTTTTATTCACAACATTTGCAACTAACGGACGAAACTCCAGTATACATAAAAAACTACAGACTGACACACTCTCAACATGAAGAAATATATAGACAGGTTGAAAAATTATTAGAAGATGACTTGATTGATCCATCAACAAGTGCATACAACTCACCTTTATTAATAGTACCAAAAAAGAGTGAGAAAAATTAAAAAAAAAAATGGCGACTAGTAGTTGATTTTAGACAGTTAAACATGAAAATTGAAAATTTAGAAACAGTTAAACAAGACAGTTAAACAATAAATTGTAAGCTATAAGGTTCCATTGACTAGATAAGAGGACGTATTAGATCAACTTTGACGAGCTAAATATTTCTCAACCTTAGACATGACAAGCTCATTCCACCAAATTTCTTTAGATAATAATTCAAGACACATGACAGCATTTTCAGCAGCAAAAGAACATTATCATTTCAAACAATTACCTTTTGGCTTAAAAATTTCTTCAAACAGTTTTCAAAGAATGCTCACTATAGCATTATCAGGTTTAGAATCAAAAGCACATGTCGAACACATAATAGTATTTGGTTGTAGTTTAAAACACCACAACGACAATTTAATAAATGTGTTTGAACGCCTTAAGAAATGCAATCGTAAACTGAATCCTAATAAATGTAATTTTCTTAAACCAGAAGTAGTTTATTTAGGTCATTTAATTACAAGAAACAGTGTCAAAACTGATCCGGCAAAGCATAAGACAATTGAACTACATATATCCAATACCAAAAAAATGCCGACGAAGTTCGTAGATTCGTAGCATTTTGTAATTATTACAGAAAATTTATACAAAATTTTGCTAATTCAGTTAAAAGTTTGAATAATTTTTTAAACAAGAAACAACCTTTTGTATGGACAGAAGAATGTCAGAATGCATTTGACACATTAAAACAACAACTTATTAATCCACCAGTTTTACAATACGCACATTTCGAAAAACCGTTCATTTTAACCACTGATGCATCTGATTATGCATAAGGAGCTGTACTTTCACAGGCAGAAATAGGGAATGATTTACCAATTTCATATGCCAGCAAAACACTAAACAAAAATGAAATAAATAAGCCAGTGATAGAGAAGGAACTAAAAGCTATTCATTGGGGAATTAGTTTCTTCAGACCATATTTATTTGGACGCAAATTTATAGTGGTCACCGATCACTGACCTTTAGTTTCATTATTTCCTCACAAAAATCCATCTCCTAAACTGACGAGAATTCGTTTAGAACTTTCAGATTACGATTATGAGATAGTTTACAAACAAGGCATAATAAACACAAATGCTGACGCATTATCCAGAATTAAGATTGACTCGGAATTACTCAAACCAATGATACCAAAAACAAACGATGAATCCGCAAAGAAAACGTTAATAATAACAAGGGGCATGACTGCAAGAAATATTGCAGAAAAAGAAACAGTAATTAAAGAAAAATGTAGCTTTCCACAGAAGACTGATCACCTTCACATTTGGGATTGTACATCCTTAGCTGACCACACTGCTCCTGAAGCAACTTCAAGTTGACCTATAATGGCAACGTACACTGAATGTCTCCAAGTGTTTGTAATGTTTTTCTGATGAAATATCACTTTGAATTAAAATCCTAGCTGATTTCGTTTTAAAAATATCTCAATTTTTGCATTTTCACGTGTTTCAACCACCTTGTACATTAGACAGCGCAATATATTCAAGTATAAAAGTGTTTATATATGTATGGATGTATGTTTGTATATACAATATTTATATATGTATATTATACCTACGTGTGTGTTTGTGAGTGTGTGTGTGTGTGTGCGTGTAAAATATTAAGAATTGGGATATTGTTTCCACACCATCTACTGAGATAAATATCGCGGCGCGTTTTTTTTAAGTGGTATCCCTTGTAGACCTATTCCACTATCCCGTCCCGTCCATAAATTACGTAATCACCTTTTATACTTAAATTGGGTCAAATTGGACAGCTTCTAAGAAATTCAGCCATAGTCAAAACTATTTACACATCGCTAATATTTTTAAATGTTTTAAAGGAAAAATTTTCCAAAGAAATTTATTTTGATGTTGCATTCTATGCAGTATGTTAAATAAAAACAAAAGTTTTAGCAAACCTAACGATATATATCACAAAATAAACTAATAATTGATAACTACTCTCTGGCGTCATAAGTATTTACACAGCCGTTAAATTCCCTGTGAATTGACTCTCCAGCCTGCTCCGACCACAACTTCCCGAACTTCATCTTTTGCAGGGCTTTGTCAATCATTTGTTTTGGAGTGGTATCGTACCTCTTGTTGGGCGGGAAAAAACATTGATTTGGGCCACAAAGTTGAAATTAATGGCTAAAAATGATCAAGCAGAGATCTTCGAAGGCAATGCATGCGACAACTTTTGAAGGAATCTGCAAAACTTAATGACCCCGATATTTATGAAACGTTTGGACCTTATGCCTTGAAGCCCTTTGAGTGTGCTTTTCAGACAATGAATTAAATTGTAGATTCTTGTTTTATAACCAAAACAACCGATTTAACCGATTTAGATAAAAATTTGATAACTTTTCGCAAAGCCATTGAGAGTACTGGTGTCTCGCTGACGATAAAAATGCATGTTATATTAGATCATTTGAAGTATGCTATTATAAAACTAGACTGAGATGGTTTGGGATTGTAGTCGGAGCAGGCTGGAGAGTCGATTCACAGGGAATTTAACAAGTTTTGGGAGAGATTGAAAATTAACCTTATTGAAGATTCATCACACTCAAGTCGCTTAAAAAATACTGCAGTGACATTTACTTCGCAACATTTGTAATAAATGATAGATGTATATTTCTTAGAGGCTGTCCAATTTGACCCAATTTAAGTATAAAAGTGATAACGTAATTTATGGACGGGACGGGATAGTGGAATAGGCCTACAGGGGATACCACTTTAAAAAAAAACGCGCCGCGATATTTATCTCAGTAGATGGTGTGGAAACAATATCCCAATTCTCAATATTTTACACACACACACACACACGTAGGTATATTATATATATATATATACATACATACATACATATATAAACACTTTTATACTTGAATATATTGCGCTGTCTAATGTACAAGGTGGTTCAATCACGTGAAAATGCAAAAATTGAGATATTTTTAAAACGAAATCAGCTCGGATTTTAATTCAAAGTGATATTTCATCAGAAAAACATTACAAACACTTGGAGACATTCAGTTTACGTTGCCATTTTAGGTCAACTTGAAGTTGCTTCAGGAGCAGTGTGTGACGTCAGGAAAGTTATGAAATTAAAATTTGAAATAAAGAGCGAAAATCAGCGTACCCATGTAGAAACAAATATAAAAGATTTAGTACTTGTCAGATGTAGTGATAATCTAAACAAATTCGATTTGTGTTTGGAGAAACTATCATCAAAAATGTACAAGTTGAATATTAAAGAATTAGCGCTAAACGAAGAAGACGAAATATTTAACCCTTCGTTACATGATTTTTTTCTCCCTGTGTATAAAAATATTTTATGACTTTATTTGTGATTGGAGAGGTTTAGAGAATGTATAAACGAAATTTGGATGCTCTGCAATGAATAGGAGCGAAGTTACGCAACATTGCATATGTGTAATTTCATGCAGGCAAGCAATAAAAATTAGTATATGATGGTTTATATATTATTTTTTATTAATTTGTATTTTACATTTTTGTAGCGTCCGTGGCGTAGTTGGTTAAAGTGCGTGGCCGCTATGTCAACGAACCTGGAAGCCCAGGTTCGAACCCCAGCAGTGACAGAAAATTATTTGAATTAAAATAATTTTACTGTACTGCCGCCACCTTTCTGCAGACAATGGCAAACCTCAGAGAGTAATAAAAATGCCATGTAAAGCTTCTTGAGAATAAGAACATTCCTTCATCGCCGTTCGGAGTCGGCGTTAAACCTGTAGGTCCGTTTCTAGGTCAATTGTGTACAAACTTAATAACACGTACAACACAATTGATCATAAGAAGCTAGGTCAAAGTCCTTTCAAGGGCTGAAACGGCCAGATATTTATTTTTTTATTTTATTATTTTACATTTTTGAAATGGAATTATATGCTTTTAATAACTTAAACTAAGATATATTTATATAGTCAATTTAAATTGACAATTTTAAACAAGGGAAAATATAAAACACTGATTTGCAAGGTCACAAGGATTTTGTTTCTTAATTTGAAGTTCATTGTATAAGAATTCATTAAATAAGTACATAAAACATTATTCATAACGAAATTGTTTAAAACAATTTCTATTTTGATTCTATTTTGATATATTATTTAAACATACTCTTGTCTAAACTATTGAGCAGCTAACATGAGTGTATTCATTGCACCCTTGTAATATACATGGTAAACGCTTGTTGTCCCATTGTGGCCAGAGATCAAAATGGTCCAACCGAACTTCTGTTTGAGACTTCTGTTTGAAACTTCTCGAGTGTTTCGTAATTTTTTGCAAGGTTTTTTGATAATTCGGTAGCTCTTCCACTTTCTGTGGATAGTTTTCCTACTTTGTAAAGACTTTCTACCAATTACGAACGAAAATTGTTAATTGTTATGTTTTCATGATTACCGTTTTATTGCTACGCACGCTTATACAATAGCAATGCATTTACTAATATTATCGTATAGTGTATTTTTACCTTACAGCTTCCAATAAATGAGTGGAATAAATTGACTTCCGCCATAAATGTATTGTATTGTGAAACAATATTCGGACACTCAATGGATATTTTTTTACATAACTTCTTACCAAATCAGAACTTTTACTACAATGGTTTACCATCAAATTTACAACTTTATTATCTCTCCATGAAATCAAATGTACATTAACATCATCATGGCAAGCTACATATTCCACAGACTCTCCTCGAGATGTCTTCATTAATATGGGAACAGTCGGTAGTTTTGAGTTCGGAATTCTGTACCGACGGATTGTACCCAATAATACCCATTTTGGCTAGTTCAATCATTAGTAGTAGTGTTAGTAGTAGTGTTAGTAGTAGTAGTGTTCATATAATGATTAGCACAAAAAAACTTTGTAATTCATATGAGAAGTACTTCCCGTAAAACTCTTTAATTACAATATTTCCACAAGCCGAAGATCATTTTCTTCGTGGTGACGAAGATGGAGGCTGTTTTCTTGACCCAAGTTATTTATTTTTAAAATTAATTTATTTTTAATTTTAGCTTTTAATATAGCTAAGCGCATAGAATTGCACATCTGCAATATAACCTCATATCTGCAATGTAACTTCAAAATGTCTCAAATGCATGATATTGCATATTTGCAACTAAGCTATTTATTTTATTAAATTAAATTTATAATGAACAAAAAACTTAGTAAGCTTAAAGAAAATGAACTTATATTTTTGAACATAACTTACATTTGAACGTTTTTTTGATATTTCTTGTATAATTATTAAAAATATTCACTTATTTTTTCTACATATAAGACAAACCTTGTTCGAATCAATATTTTGGACAAATTAAAACCCCAATTTGACAAAAGAAGACAACAACTAATAAAAAAATGTCTAAATTTATTTTTAAATAAAATTCCGTTAGGTATATTCACAGGGTATGTATACTATATCTCTTAGAAGTCAACATTGCATATGTGCAATCCCATGCAACGAAGGGTTAAGCACGTGCACAAAAATAATATGTTGTAAAAAAAAGTATAATATGTTGCAACAAAAAGAAATAAAGAAACATCGCTCAGGTATAAATATATTGATATATAGAAGTCCCCAAAGAATAAATGAAGAAATAATAATATACAAATTAATTGAATAATACAACTCACCTTGTGGAGGGCATTTAGGAGTTAGAAAGACAATTTTGAAATTAAAACTGCGATATATTTGGAAGAATATGTCTAAGATTGTAAAAAAATTCGTGAGAAACTGCAAACAATGTTTGAAAAATAAACAAATACGACATACAAAGGAACAATTAGTCATTACACATACACTGAACACACGTTTTGAAGTAGTAGCGATTGACGATGTAGGGCCTTTAAAAATTTCAAACGGGTACAGCTATATATTAAGAGCACAATGTGAATTGCAAAATATGTCACGGCATATCCAATGAAAAGCAAAGATGCAGAAACAGTTGTGTCAACATTAGTTAATCAATTTATTCTCAAATATGGTACTTTCAAAGTTATTAAATTAGATAGAGTAGGGGTGGGCACAATTATTGCCCGTGCTGCGACTGCGTGTAAGCAGCGGGCAAGCAGCGTGCGAAATCAATTGCAGGATGAATTTGGAGGTGAATTGGATTGCGGAACGGAAAATCCTCTCTGTAATCCTCTCACAATATGCAATCACAAGAGCGCACTTGAGATTGCGTTAGTACAGAAAAATATGTATTAATCTCACGTACAGAACGATCAAAGCTTCAGAAAAATTGTACACTGTACAAAATTTCATGCATGCAAATTTTTTGATGCTTCTGCATCAAACTGTATAATTTTTTTATTGCAGTAGTTTTTTGTTCATAAATTTTTTTTTTCAAATAAATATAAATGTTTATTTTAAATCATCTACCCTGAAGTCCGATTTATTTTTCCGATTTATTTTTTGTGAAAATCATTCAAGATCTATAACAATTTCTTTCCCAACAAACATTGTGGCGAGTGGTGATTCGTTAACGAATAACTTATGAATCGCTGTTTTAATTGTTTTCGAATAGTTTCGTTTCTACTGCATCAGAGATTGGCTTGATGCTTAAAGAAAGCACCGATTGAAAGCATGACTTCGTTAAATTCCATTGAGGACGCTTTTAGCATCGATTTGCTATCGAATCGCCTTTCAACATTTTTGTGGTTCGTTAGCGAATCAAGTCTTTAAATTTGAGCGATTCGTTAGCAAATGGCTTCTCTCATTTTTAGCAATTCATTTACGAATGACTACTTTTATTTTTAGCGATTCGTTATCGATTGACTTAAGCTTTATTTTACGATTTGTGAACGAATTCTTATGTCCCCAATTATTTCCGATATTTAATATATCTTTCTTATTTAAAAATTTGTGATTGTTACCTCTTATATTAATGCGCAAACTTTAAACCGCATCCCTTTTCACCCCTTTTTTAAACAACACATTCGAATGAAACTTATATCATTTGAAAGCTCTGGTTCATACCAAAATTTTTATTCAAAATATCTGTCATTAAGATAAGATAACATAAGATTCGTTATCGAATTGCTTTTTTTAGTTTTGGAGACTCGTTGACGAATTCCTTTTTTCGGATTTGACGATTCGTTAACGAAGGAGGAATTTCTCCCGCTCGCGATATTATAAGTGAATCGCTTCTAATAATTGCTAATGAATAAAATGTACGAGAATGCGATTCGTTAGCGATAACATTAGTGAATCAATTTGCTTGTTGGGTTGTTTCAAAAAATCAAATCTAACATTCTATGAAATTTTTTGTTTTTTTTTTTTATTTTCATTTATCATTTTTCCATGAACCCATCGCCGTCCCATAATAAAATTTTGTGCACTTTTAGCCGAGATATACAAACCAAAAAATTTAAAATGGATTGTTTTCAGCTTTTTACATGTCCGTTTGCTTATCTGTATTTCACTTTAACCATCTGTCACTGTGTTTAATTTTTATAATCCGTCCATTACACATTTATTTCATTTCGCAGTATAAATAAGAGCAAAGAAAAAATCTCAAATATCTATAAAATTTCCGCAAAAACCACTTTAGCACTACTTTGTTTTCAGTGTGCTTTATAAATAGAAACCGTAAGAGCGAGAGCATGCTGTTGTGAAAAGTAAGTGTTGCATATCTAATATATTAAGAGGATTGCTTATTAAAAGGGAGTTTTTTTTCTTTAAATTACTACCAGCAGCTATAAAATCGCTTTGCAAAAACAACTTCTTGGCATATTTATAATTGTTTTGCAAGAGCATGCAACCATTACAATTCTACATCTGCCTCCTAACATATTTATACCCCCACGTTTAAAAAACGTAAATGGGGGTTTACTAATTTTGTCACTCCGTTTGTAACGCCCATAAGGAGGCGTGGTAGGTACAGAAAAGTATATATATTATTGATCAGCATCACCACCCGAGTTGATTTAGCCATGTCCGTCTGTCTGTCCGTCTGTCGTCACGATTACAGCCGTAATTTTCAAGCTATCATCACGAAATTCAATATTTAAGCTTTTATCTAAAAAACTAAGGTCAAGTTCGAAAATGAGCCAAATCGGATTAAAACCACGCCTACCTCCCATACAAAGTGCCTTTATCAAAACGGTAAAATCTCTTAGAATTCCACAAAAATTAATATATGGTCTTGAAATTTTGCTTATTAACTTTGATATATAACATGCACTTTGTGTATAAAATTCAACCAAATCGAGTGAAAACCACACCCATCCCCGATACAAAGTGATTTTATAAAAACTGAAAGCGAATATTTTCTGTTAAAACTATGTAGGTATAGCAAAAATGTTTTATACAAATAAACATTTTATTGACGGCTTAAGACTTTGAATATACTTCGGTTCGGACGTGGGGGTATTTTAACTTCGGCCCAGTCGAAGATCATTTCTTACTAGTTTTAACTATTATTTTGTTAGAACTGAATCACATAATAAATTTATACTTTTATTTTGCGCGTAACTACTTAAAAGCAAGTTTAGGACACAAGACGTTATCGAGATATGATTGAATTCAACGTGATTGAATTCAATTAAATCCAAAATGTTAAATAGTAAAATTATAAAACGCCCTTTTTTTTTTATAAATGGCATGCAACATTGATTATGAACTGCTCTGAGCGCAATGAGCACAAGTATCATATCACTATCTATATTACGCTCTATCTCATTATATTTGTGCATGTCCTTCGTTTCCTTTACCGTCGAATTTATGAAGCAATGCTGTCGCCCGTGAAGCAAGCAGCGGGCAACCAAAATACACGTACGGGCAAAATGCCCATACGGGCAACTTTGCCCACCCCTAAGATAGAGGAACTGAATTTGTCAACGAACTAATGAAAAACATTTGTAAACATTTAAACATAAAACAAACATTTTCAGCTCCATACCACCATGAAACGTTAGGAACTGTAGAACGCAATCATAGGGTACTCAATGAGTACATGCTTAATTTTGCAGAAGATGATGAATAGAATAAATGGATATCTTTTTACACGTTTGCATATAATACCTCACCAAACATTGACACAGGCTACTCGCCTTACGAGTTAGTTTTCGGCAAACTACCCTACATGCCAAATGATATTATAAATGATAATACACCAGTTTATGATATTGACTCCTACGCCAATGAACTCAAAATAAGATTAAAAACTTCTATTAACAAAGCAAAACAATTTATTAATACAGTTAAAGAGAAAAGAAGAAAAAACAGCAGCGAAGGAATTAATAAATTAAAAGTAGATATAGGTGATTTAGTTTTAATAAAGTTAGAAAATAGAAAGAAAAACCAGAGTCCTTATCATGGGCCATATAAAGTAATTGATAAAAAAGGGGTAAATACCTACGTAGAAATTAAGGGACAAGTAAAGAAAATGCATAACAATATCTTAATAAAATACAACATAGATGCATAATTTACACATTATGAATATAAAATATTTGTATATCTAAATAAGTAAATATAAAGCTACATTAAAAACTTTTATTTTATACATAGGTAATAATTATACATAGGTAATAGTAATAGGGAATAGGTAATAATTTAAGTACAACCAGACAAATGTAAGAACAGCTCTTTAGCCAGCAATACAAAGCTGTGTCAGATTTCAAAATAAAGACTAATATAATTTTTTTTCTTCCTTAATTTTCCTCCAACAAATTAAAACCACGACGATCGACACAGAATGTATTGTACATTTAAAGTGCGCAATGTGAAAGAAAAGTGAAAATTCAAAGTTATTAAAGTATATAATATGACAGTGAAGCAGTGCAGCAGTTGGATCGAAAAATATTTAAGGAAAATACGACGACCAAAGAAGAATATTTTATGTGTGAAGTTCGTTTCACGTTTAAGTAAGAAAGTTGTTATGAAAAATAAGTATAAATGTAAGAAATATTTAAACACAAAGCTTTTTAATTGTGAACGATCTTCTAATATTTTTATTAATGATAGCCTTTCCTTTAAAACAAGAACTCTTTTAAAAGAGGTTAAAAAAATTAAAAAAGAAAACAACTTTAAGTTTCTATGGGTTTCTAACGGTAAAATTTTAGTGCGCAAAAAAGAGGGAGAAAAGGCGGTGGTTATTAATTCAAATGAGGATTTAGCAAAAATAATTTGAAGGAGTTTTTAATACAGAAAAATTTTTTTATTTTGTGTGTTTTTTCGCTAATTTGTTAAAAATATGGTAAATATAAATCCTCATGATAATTTATTTAATATTCCTCTTGCGCAGTGTAAAAATTTAACTTTCGATGTTATTTCAACTAACCCAAAAAACCCAAAGAGCCTTTTTATCGTTCATCAAAATATTAGAAGCCTTAGAAAAAACTTTGATAACTTTATTTTGCATTTAGAGTCCTTTATTAACAAGCCAGATTTTATCTTCTTTACAGAAATTTGGATTTATGACTTTGAATTAAGTTTGTTTAACATTCATGGTTACAAATGCTTTGCTAATTGTAATAATAACTACGCTGCTGGAGGAGTAGCTGCGTTCGTAAAAGAAGAGTTTGATTGTGATTTCCTTTGTCTTAAATTTCCAAGTTCAGACGTAGCTAGAATTTGCTGTGAAATTGGTAACCAAAAGTTTTCATTTTTTTGCCTTTATAGATTCCATAGTTCAAATATTGAAATGTTTTTGAATGATCTTGACACCTTTTTGTCGTGTAATAGTTGTAGTAATGTTATTTTGCTAGGTGATTTTAATATAAATATTTTGGAAAACTCGTCCGTGGTGGATAAATATTTATTGTTTCTTTCTTCGTTTGGTCTTGAGTCCTGTGTAAACGAACCAACTCGAATATCTGTAAATTCTTCTACTTGTATCGATCATGTTTTTGTGAAATTAAGTACGTGTAGTCCCATATCTATGTATAGTTCTGTGGCTAATATGAATTTTTCTGATCATTGTTTGACATGTTTATATCTTGAGAATGTTAGTAGACCTTTAAAAACGGCACCGAAACAGAAGTTTTACGTTGACAAGATTGATTTTTCAAAATTAAACTATAGTCTTCTTTTTGAATCTTGGGGTAAAGTGTATTGTGAACCTGATCCATCGAAAGCTTATTCGATCTTTTACGATCTTTTACGAAAGAGCAACAGTGGAAAGTTGCAAAAGCAGAGGAGGTGAGAATTCTAAGCAGTGAGATTTGTTTTTGTTAAAAGCAGACATTTAGGTGGCTTGTAGGCCCACTTGTTTACCAAACGGAAAAAGCAGAGTCGTTGGCTTGTAGGCCCACCTGCAAAGATAATTGGTAAACATTTCGGTGGTTTGTAGGCCCACTTTTTTATCCAACGGCAAGAGCAGAGTCGGTGGCTTGTAGGCCCACCTGCAATCATACAACAACAAGCAGCGTCGGTGGCTTGTAGGCCCCCCCTGCAGTAGCAGTAGTCAGAGTCGGTGGCTTGTAAGTCCACCTGTTTTCACACTTTTTTCTAGCAGCGTCCGTGGCTTGTATGCCCACCTACTCAAACCAGAACATTGTCCGTGGCTTGTAAGTCCGCGTGTTCACATTTTTTCATCGAGTAACAGTGCTGCGGCTTGTAGGCCCGCCTGTTAAGCCGAGACGCAGAAGAGAAGTGACAGACCCGGAGAAATAAGGCTCACTAAATCACAAATACATAAATATATAAATTTATATATCTGAAATTGTAAGAAAGTTAAGGGTCTCATTTTAATAAAAGAACAGATTTATGTATGAAGAAGAAAACATTGTGTAATTTCTTGTAAGAACCTTGGAGACCCGCTGAGCTTATCCTAGCAAAAACAAAAGAACCAGCGGAAATTCGTTACAGTACCTTTTTTGAGAAAAAGTCCAATATTTCAGACCTTTTTTAAAAAAATATTTAAAACATATATACTCAACTGACAGTATTTTTACAATAAGATTTTCATAGTATTTTGAAGAAGCTTTAAGACAAAAAAAAAAAATTAACAATATGTATAAAAAACAACGGAGATATTTGAATCGAAAGTCACAAAATTTAATTTCTGTTTGTTTTTTTTTTCATTTATGAGCAATGATGTTGCATTAAATATATCGTTTTACTAAAATTCTTTATATTTTTCAAGATATGTTCATATTTTTGTTCATATTTCAAATTGACGGAATTTTTTTTTATGTTTATTAAACGTAAAATCTTTATTCATCAAATCTTCTATGCATCTTGTTTCTAAAATTTCATAAAAATTTTTGTAGTATTTAAGGCAGTGTTTTTGGTATCAAAATAATGGAAATTTTATTAATTTTAGTAAATTTAAGAAAAATTTTATGTTTTGTAAATATTTACATATGCAACCTAAAACAAAAACAACTAAAAATATGCCTTTTGTTTTTCTAAGAAGAATACTACAAAGGAAACCCCATGGAAATCGTACGCCCCGTTCTTGAGTTATGGAATTACAAACCCAAATCACGACTTTGTTTTATATATATAAGTATGGGAAAATCTTTAAAATGCCACATCTCCGGAACTACTGCATCGATTTCGTGCAAACTTCACATAAACCATCTACAGAACAGCCCCAACAAATCCGATCGACCCGTTTCTGCAGTTAGTGGTGACATCAAAATGTACACTTCTTTTTATATATATATATATAGATCTGATACACTGAACCAAATATTGTTCTTAAAATCAAAGAATCTAGTTCATAAAGCGAAATTCATTGATTTTTAAGAACTATTCATTGCCCCAAAGAACGAATTCTTTGGCTCAATGAATCGTTGTTCTTAATTTTAAGGAACAGTTCCTTGTTCGAGTTCATTAAAATTTTGTTCCAGTTCTTACACATGCAATAACAATAGAGTTTAGCTACTACAGCTTTTTCGCACATTCTCAGCATTAACGCATTCAAAGTCACAACCCAAAAATCTTTGAAATTTTCAACGATATTGATATTAGTGGCTCAAAATAAGTTAATGTGAGAAAAATTTACCCACCAAAATATGGTTGGGCTCAAGGACAACACAAGACATCACGACTAACCATGCAAAAACATAACCATGCAATTACACAATAGTTTTTAATCTACTCTTGAGTTGACCTTTAGACAAGTTAACTTCAAAAAAGCTACAATTGTTAACTAATTTGCTCATACGGTTTAAAGGAGCAGTTAACATATAATTTGTTCTACTAAATGGTAAGTAAATTAAATTGTTAGCATTTCTACTGCTTCTACGATTAGAGTTAAAATTTATAAGAGAAAGAAGTTCTGGAGAATCGAATACACCGGTGATGAGTTGGTGCAAATAGACGATATCTGCAGACTTCCTTCGCTTACTCAATGATTGCATTTTTAAAAGTTTTAAGCGATCCTCGTAAGGAGGGAGGTTAAAAATGTCAAATCCACTTAAGCCCCTTAGGGCAAACCGAACAAAGCATTTTTGGATTCTCTCTATTCTATCAACATGCACATTGTAACTTGGAGACCAAACTTGACTTGCGTACTCCAAGTGAGGACGCACTATTGCATAATACAACGTTGTAGTCGTAATCATGCTATTAAATTCTTTGGCCCAGCGTTTAATAAATCCAAGCATAAAAGTTCTTGTGTTGTAATATCTAAAAAAACGTTAGAGAAAATGTTATCTCAATAACAACTGATTTTTTAAAATATATCTTGATATTGTTTTAAAATTTCTATGGACAGACTAACTTATGTATCATTAATTAATCATTTTTCTTCATAACATATCAAAGAAATAACTTCAAGTCATTTTTAAAGAACACATTCTTAAAGTCAATCTACAATGCATTGATTTCATTGAACAGTACATATTTAAAATGTAACAATTTGTTTTTATATTCAAAGAACTTGTTATAACATTCAAAGAACGTGTTACGATTAATTTATTTTCGCAATTGGAAGGAAAGTTGTTAATTTAATTTTAATGCAACGCGAGAGAGGACGTCAATATAGTTTTAGTGCAACGCGAGATAGAACGTTATTTTAAAGTGAAAAAATAAACATTAAAACTAAAAAAGCAAACAAGTGGTGCATTTTAATAATTGTTATATCATCAAGATTTAAATTTTTACAATGCGTGTGGAAAATCAAATAAATTTGAAGAATATTGTCGAAGGTAATTCATTTTTCAAAAACAGACTCCATCTCCCAGGAAAGGCAGCATCTTATGAGCAACTCCTATAAGGTAAGACGCCAAGCCGGTCAGTGCTTCCAAAAGCACCGCCTATAAACCCACTTCTCGCTCTGTAACACGAAGTTCCTCCAGAATGACTCAAACAGCTGGCGATGCTTTTGGTTAACAGAGGGTGATGTTGCGCAGCTGCTTAGGATACACAGATTGCAATGATTTTTATAAGCAGAAGAAAACTAAAAAATTTGCAAGACAGGCATCCTCAGCAGCTTTCCCACAACAGCTGTGCAAAATCACCAACTCTTCATCAGCCTTCAGAATGAAGGTGACAGTGTTACTATACGGGCCTGGTGTGCTTCTGGAAAAGGCAACTTTTATTCACAAGCTGGCGCTGATTTCATACGCTCATGGTGATGCTATGTTGAAGCTCCCTTTTTTGGATGACTGGTTCTGCAGTAGTTAAACTGTAAATAAAAGTGATGCATTTATATTATAAAATTGATTAGGTCATAACCATGGCAGAACTCTAAGTATGTGCCACCATAACAGTTCTCTTTTGCACCATCGACCAAATCTGTTATAGTATGTTCATGATTTGGCCATCAAGAAGGTGGAGCAGACAGACGTTTACGAATATTGCTACAGACTAGAACAGGAAATCCTAGCCCGTTTTCCTACAGAAAAGCCTGAATACTATTGAACCGGAGAAAGAGGCATTGCCAAAAATGCTTTAAAATCTATTTAGATAGCATCATGTAGTACAGTTTCCACCGATGGACCAAAGGAGTTGCGAGATTTTTACGTAGGTAAGTAATTGATTTTACACATGTTAATGTTATATTTTATTGACTTCGTATATTGTGTTTACTTGAAGGTCCTAAAACCGATGCAAAACACTGTGCAAGGAGTCTTAAATTTGACAACTTGTCTGCTACCGAGTTTGACAGCTCTTCGCAAGAAACCAGTCAGTATAGGCTAATCGAAGTTGTAAATAATACATCTTATCTAGCTGAAATTTTCAACAAATGGCCATTAATACAAGAAACCAAGTGGATTTCGCTTGGTAAATACTGTCTGATGATAAATAATTTAATATGCTTTAAAAATATATTTCAGATCGACAAGGATTTCAGCGTAATTTTTGGATTTAGATCTGGAGTTCTTAGAGTTCTTGGAGTTTTTTTAGACTGAGGAACATTTTAACTTAATTAAGGACTTTCTTTGCAACGAAAGTCATGTAAAAGATAAAGCAATTGAAGAACTGCAACCAGGGTTGGATGCCAATAATGGTAATTTTCTTAGTTTCTTTAGTTATTATAATAAATAGTTATCATGCCTGCTATTTGTTAGTAATTATTGTCATTTTAAATATATGGTTATCAAAATGTTCTAATTTTTTAATGTAGATGTCGCTGCTGTTAAGCTGTTATGGTCTATTCATGCATGCTTGGTACCCACATAAAAACTAATCAGGAAGGATAATAATAGAAAAAAAAACAAGTCAATTCAACTGTTTATAATTGCTGTGGGCGATAAAGAGTTAAGGTCGTTTTCAAATTTTCATGTTTATTTAAATGGAATTTAATTTGAGTTTCTAACTTTTCTAAGACCAGTATAATATATAATATAGTATAAGTATATTTTAAGAGTTTCAACTCGTTAAATTAAGAGTACCCCTCAGCATGCTCTCAATTTTGGTCATTTACTGAAGATTATTTTTGCAAAATTAATTTCAACAAAAAGAAAAGTTGTTATTTAAAATTATTGAGTTGTAATTTAAAATTGTTAATATCATATTTTTTGTTTAATAAAAGTGGTATACAATCTCTATACTTATATCTGACACAGAATGATGGAATGATTTTTTAATGCAATTTGTGCGCTGAGTCGAACCCAGTATTCAGTTTTTCTCATCACCCATCAGTTTTAAAATACTAGGCATTTTTTATTTAAATTCGGTACCCTGATATACTTTATTGTTGTATGTTCTAAACCAAGCAATGATGTTGGCTCGGTACAGGGCTATACTCAGGGTACCTTTATATTTTTAAATATTACACTGAGGTCCATGTCTGAAATTAGCTTCAACCAGTGCTATATGTAAAAAGATTTGTTTGTTTAAAGGTAAGTAAAATCAAAAACCAAGAGCCAGTCTTTTGAATCAGAAGACATTTTTCTTATCGATTTTTTTAATTATATTAGAATTTTTTTTTTAATTACAGAAATGGGGCCTATATATAATATTCTGAAAAAATTGGTGAGGATCGGCTTACTAGAATAGGGCCTGGAAATGGTTTTATAAAGAACCATATTAAATATTTGCTTAAAATTCCCATAAATATTACCAAACTTGGATTCGTTATAAAGGGCAAGGGTTACCAAAGGGTTAATTGCTACCTCAAATTCAATGTATCCATTCATTGAGGTAATGAGGTAATAATGAACTTCATACCTTGAGTCAATGTAAATTGTTCCTTAAATAAAAGAACTTTTTTCCTTAATTCAATGTATCAGTTCTTTGTAGCAAAGGACTGCATACATTAAATCAAGCAATCTGTTCTTTATCTGTAAGAACTTTTTTCCTTAATTTAAAGAAACTTTTCTGTGGCTGTAAGAAAATGTTCATAGAAACCAAAGAACTTTTTACTTAAGTTATTTGATTTTTAGCAACAATTCATGTACACCGTTAACTTAAGAATTTAAGAAAACTTAAGAATAAAGATTCATTGAGCCAAAGTACTCGTGCTTTGGACCAATTTTAATGTATGATACATTGGGACAAAGAACTTTTTCTTTGTTATTAAGTACGTTTTTGGTTCTGTGTACCCGCCTACTTGCGTATCAAAGTTTTTTTTTTTTGTTCGTGAAGCTAGTGTCAAAATCTACATCAAAACATAGGATAGTGATTGCAATAAGCTTATTTCAATAAAAAAACAAGCTTTTTTAAGCACTCTTGCGTATAAACCAGTGTCGGCCGACGCCTATGCACGCGTGCTTCGTGAAACTTCGTATTTTTACACCGACATAAAATTGGCAGTCGTGCTTTTACACCGACGTTGCCAATTATTCCTAGCAAGAGCGCTCAGTCGCTGTTTCGCTTTTGCCTAGTTAATACCCAAAGAGCTAAGATATAAGGAAGTGATGTTATTGCACAAAAGTGTGGTATTTTTCTTATTCGTGTTGGTTGACACAAATACATAAACATTCACAAAGGGCCGTATTCAGTTGCATCGAAAAAGAAGGCTCAAATTGTTTCTGACTAGAATAACATAAAATATTTTTTTAGATTTTTACGGTATTAATAAAACGTTTTTTAATTAAAGACCTAATATATTAAAAGAAAATTGTATTGTAATACAGAATTATTTTACTCAGGGCCGTATTCGGTAAGATCGTTAAAGAAGGTCCAAATGGTTTCTAATTGGAATCACATATACAATAGATTCTGAGTTAAATTTACTGATTTTGGAGCTAATTTATTTATATAATATAAAAATAATTAAATTATTATAAATGAAGGCTTTTTAAAAATATGATATTATAGTTTTGTTTTTATTATATTTCCACACCAACTATTTTTTCTTTTTTTGTTTTTTGGATATTTCATTGGTAAATCTGAAAAAAATTAAAAATAACAATTATATATCATAAACTTTGCTGAAGAGAAAAGCGCCCCAAAAGTGTGTTAAAGAGTGAAAAAATAATGCGCCCCTGAAGCAGTGATTGCGTTTTGACAACTGTGGTCGCATCAAATTGGCGCGACTATTTTTTTTTACTGAGAAGACTTGTGAACAGCTGACGATCGCTCAGAAATGTCAGAAAAACACACTCTGTCTCGCTCACTCAATTTACGAAATTGGCCACAGTTCACATACACTGTATGTGCAGACAACACCACTTCCTTATATTTTAGTTCTTTGTTAATACCATGCTTCTATACGCGCAATTTATAACGTAATTTTAAATGCTTACACGTAAAAAAAATGTTCAACCAAATGTGGGAATTAGCATATTTTTCTTTAAAAATTGTTTTTGAGGTAATATGCAATATAAATAATATTAGTACTATTAGGAGTCGGTAAAATGTTAGTAGTAAAAGATTACTTTCCAAAGATTTCTTTCCAAATAAATATGTAATATTGATATTAATAATAAATGTATACATATTGATATGATTAATAAAATATTAATATTAATGTTATTATTAACTATTAATTAATTACGTAAAATTTTCACAGTGTAAGCCAATGAGAGATTCTTTGTTCTCACTTGGGCGCACACTACGGAGTGTAGGTGTTCTGTAATCCGATTTATCGTAATTAAACTGAAATCCAAACCGATCAAATTTTTGTTGAAGGATTGTTAATGTTTCAATGATTTTCATTGAAAAAGCAGTGAAAGTGTTAATTATATCTTTATTTTTATCTATATCTATATCTATAACTTTATCTTTATCTCTATCTATATCTATATCTATATCTATATCTATATCTATATCTATATCTATATCTATATCTATATCTATATCTATATCTATATCTATATCTATATCTATATCTATATCTATATCTATATCTATATCTATATCTATATCTATATCTATATCTATATCTATATCTATATCTATATCTATATCTATATCTATATCTATATCTATATCTATATCTATATCTATATCTATATCTATATCTATATCTATATCTATATCTATATTCTATATCTATATCTATAATCTATATCTATATCTATATCTATATCTATATCTATATCTATATCTATATCTATATCTATATCTATATCTATATCTATATCTATATCTATATCTATATCTATATCTATATCTATATCTATATCTATATCTATATCTATATCTATATCTATATCTATATCTATATCTATATCTATATCTATATCTATATCTATATCTTTATCTATATCTATATCTATATCTATATCTATATCTATATCTATATCTATATATCTATATATCTATATCTATATCTATATCTATATCTATATCTATATCTATATCTATATCTATATCTATATCTATATCTATATCTATATCTATATCTATATCTATATCTATATCTATATCTATATCTATATCTATATCTATATCTATATCTATATCTATTATCTATATCTATATCTATATCTATATCTATATCTATATCTATATCTATATCTATATCTATATCTTTATCTATATCTATATCTATATCTATATCTATATCTATATCTATATCTATATCTATATCTATATCTATATATCTATATCTATATCTATATCTATATCTATATCTTTTTTTTTCCTATGAGGTGAAAGCATCAAAAGCCGAAGTGCGGGACTTCAATCCGCTAAAACACCTCCCCTACTGGTCCCGTTTATCCCCCCGGAACAACCATAAAGTATTTCATCAGGAGGCGGACAGAACATTTTTTGTTCTCGTATCGTCAGTATTTTCCTATTTTCTCTTTTCCGTGAAGGAAAATGTGTGAAAAATTCACGAAGCCCACCTAACCCAGCTAACTGTCAGTCATGGTGCGCTTTCTTTCAGCTTCGAGACGCCGTAATTTATGTTGGACGACGTCTATTACATTGGTGGCTATGTTCCATACTTCATGCGATCTTGTTATTAGCGTCTATATCTATATCTATCTATATCTATATCTATATCTATATCTATATCTATATCTATACCTATATCTATATCTATATCTATATATATATCTATATCTATATCTAAAGGGTGTTTTTTTTAGGGGTTTGTTTTCGAATAGAGATAAAACTGGCATTTTGTGGTCAAATCTGGCATTTCTAATGTCATTTATGTTCAGTTTGGTTTGCCATTTCATCATGAACAGGTTGACAAAAGAACAACGCTTGCAAATGGGCCGAAAATGAGATTGATCTCGATGCTGATTTTCATCGCAAAATTTTGTTCAGTGATGAGGCTAATTTTTGGTTGAATGGCTACGCCAACAAGCAAAATTGCCGCATTTGGAGTGAAGAGAATCCACATGAGATCCTTGAGACGCCATTACATCCACAAAAACTGACTGTTTGGTGTGCTCTATGGGCTGGTGGAGTCATTGGGCCATACTTCTTCCGCAATAATGCTGGAGAGTTAGTTACCGTTAATGGAGACCGGTATAGAGCCATGATAACCGACAATTTTGTTCCCGAATTGGATGGCATGAATGTGGATGAGTTGTGGTTCCAACAAGACGGCGCTACATGCCACACAGCGCACGTCACAATCGATTTATTGAAGGAAACATTCGATGAGCGCATAATTTTCGCGGAATGGACCTGTCAATTGGCCACCAAGATCGTGTGATTTGACACCATTGGATTATTTTCTTTGGGGATATGTGAAGTCGCTCGTCTACGCCAACAAACCAGAAACGTTAGGGGACTTGGAGGCCAACATTCGTGACGTTATTGCCGACATACGGCCCCATATGCTCGAAAAAGTGGTTGAAAATTGGACCTGTAGAATTGGCTTTATTCGAGCCAGCCGCGGCGGCAACATGCCCTAAATCATATTTAAACATTAATGGCATAAAATTATCCTTCCAATAAAGCCAAATTGATGGACATTAAAACGATTTTCTTGTGTTTTTATCTCTATTCGAAAAACAAACCCCTAAAAAAACACCCTTTATATCTATATCTATATCTATATCTATATCTATATCTATATCTATATCTATATCTATATCTATATCTATATCTATATCTATATCTATATCTATATCTATATCTATATCTTATATCTATATCTATATCTATATCTATATCTATATCTATAATCTATATCTATATCTATATCTATATCTATATCTATATCTATATCTATATCTATATCTATATCTATAATCTATATCTATATCTATATCTATATCTATATCTTTATCTTTATCTATATCTATATCTATATCTATATCTATATCTATATCAATATCTATATCTATATCTATATCTATATCTATATATATATCTATATCTATATCTATATCTTTCTATCTATATCTATATCTATATATCTATATCTATATCTATATCTATATCTATATCTATATTATATATCTATATATCTATATCTATATCTATATCTTTATCTATATCTATATCTATATCTATATCTATATCTATATCTATATCTATATCTATGTCTTTATCTATATCTATATCTATATCTATATCTATATCTATATCTATATCTATATCTATATCTATATCTATATCTATATCTATATCTATATCTATATCTATATCTATATCTATAATCTATATCTATATCTATATCTTTATCTATATCTATATCTATAGCTATATCTATATCTATATCTATATCTATATCTATATCTGTATCTATATCTATATCTATATCTATATCTATATCTATATCTATATCTATATCTATATCTATATCTATATCTATATCTATATCTATATCTATATCTATATAATCTATAATCTATATCTATATCTATAGCTATATCTATATCTATATCTATATCTATATCTATATCTGTATCTATATCTATATCTATATCTATATCTATATCTATATATATATCTATATCTATATCTATATCTATATCTATATCTATATCTATATCTATATCTATATCTATATCTATATCTATATCTATATCTATATCTATATCTATATCTATATCTATATCTATATCTATATCTTTATCTTTATCTTTATCTATATCTATATCTATATCTATATCTATATCAATATCTATATCTATATCTATATCTATATCTATATCTATATCTATATCTATATCTATATCTATATCTATATCTATAATCTATATCTATATCTATATCTTTATCTATATCTATATCTATAGCTATATCTATATCTATATCTATATCTTTATCTATATCTATATCTATATCTATATCTGTATCTATATCTATATCTATATCTATATCTATATCTATATCTATATCTATATCTATATCTATATCTATATCTATATCTATATCTATATCTATATCTATATCTATATCTATATCTATATCTATATCTATATCTATATCTATATCTATATCTATATCTATATCTATATCTATATCTATATCTATATCTATATCTATATCTATATCTATATCTATATCTATATCTATATCTATATCTATATCTATATCTATATCTATATCTATATCTATATCTATATCTATATCTATATCTATATCTATATCTATATCTTTATCTATATCTATATCTATATCTATATCTATATCTATATCTATATCTATATCTATATCTATATCTATATCTATATCTATATCTTTTTTTTTTCCTATGAGGTGAAAGCATCAAAAGCCGAAGTGCGGGACTTCAATCCGCTAAAACACCTCCCCTACTGGTCCCGTTTATCCCCCCGGAACAACCATAAAGTATTTCATCAGGAGGCGGACAGAACATTTTTGTTCTCGTATCGTCAGTATTTTCCTATTTTCTCTTTTCCGTGAAGGAAAATGTGTGAAAAATTCACGAAGCCCACCTAACCCAGCTAACTGTCAGTCATGGTGCGCTTTCTTTCAGCTTCGAGACGCCGTAATTTATGTTGGACGACGTCTATTACATTGGTGGCTATGTTCCATACTTCATGCGATCTTGTTATTAGCGTATATATCTATATCTATATCTATATCTATATATATATCTATATCTATATCTAAAGGGTGTTTTTTTTAGGGGTTTGTTTTCGAATAGAGATAAAACTGGCATTTTGTGGTCAAATCTGGCAACTCTAATGTCATTTATGTTCAGTTTGGTTTGCCATTTCATCATGAACAGGTTGACA